>JAXRVH010000049.1:1403-210768 GCA_034640345.1 Drechslera avenae
AAAGATCTACTAGCTATAAGAGACTTAGTTTTACTAAGAGACTTATTTTATAAGACTAACTAATTAATACTTCCTAAGTTTCTTTCTAAGTAGACTAGACTATATTATATTAAGAATATATATTAGAAAGGATAGTATAACCTAAAGAAACTAGATAGAATACCTTTTAGAAGCTATACTCTAAGTAATAGGCTAAAGCGTTTTATCTAGCGTACTATAGTTAAGCTAAGAGAGCAATAGGCAAAGAATAAAGAGCTACTAGAAGAAGGACTTCCTAATTAATTATAAAGTAAAAGCGAAAGAGAGCTACTAAAGACCTCTTAGAAATATAGCTAAGATATACTACTTTAGAAATAGAAAGTTACTATTAATAAACCTTATTACTTAAGCTATTATCTACAGCCTACTTAGATAAATAAGAAAAAATAAACCTAAAACGTAGAAAAGAAAGTAGACCTTAAAAGAATATAGTATAAATTAAGACAAGTAATTATAGTAGTACTTAAAAGAAGTAAGAGCTTTAATATATCTAAGTATTAATTATACTTATAGAAAAGTATTAAAGAATAAAATACTTAGAAAGAAATATCTAGAAACTCTACTTCTACCTAGTTTTAAGTATAATATTAGGTACTAATAGATACTTAGATAAAGAAAAGAATAAGAAGTTTATAGTTAGAGAGAGAATATTATTTAAGAGTAACTACTATAGCTATCTACTACTATAGAATATAACTAATAGTATATTAGAAAAGTTATAGCTATCTATACTAAAGAAAAAGACTATATACTTAGAATTAGCGTTAATATCTAAGCCTATATAGGTAGAAGCCTACTAAGTATTCTTTATAGCTTTCTTAGCTTTCTAATTACGTCTTCTTAAGTTATACTTCTTATTCTTAGTTATACTTATATACTTAGTAGAGTAAGCTATAGTTATACTACTATTAGATATATACTTAGAATACTTACTATTCTTAGTAGTAACTTTATTAGTAGCCTCTAGAACTATAATAGCTTTAGATATAACTATATTAGTAGCTATAGTAGAAGCTAGATTCTTAGATAGATCTATATCTATTAGACTCTTATTAGAGACTTAAACCCTAGAATTAGACTTAACTTTAGTAGTAACTAAAAGCTACTTAGTAGAAATCTCCTCTTAAATAGTAGTAGTAGTAACCTTATCTTTAGAAGTAGTAGCTTTCTAAGTAGCTTTCTTAGTTTTCTAAGTAGCTTTCTAAGTAGCCCTCTTATACTTAGTATATTAAGAGCGTAGATTCTCTAGATATTTAATTCTCTAAGTAGCCTTAGTAAGTAGCTATTTAGCTAATTTCTTCTTATTTATAGCCTTCTAAAGAGCTTTTATAAAAACTCTCTCTTTCTTCTTAATATTAGATAGAATTCTATTAACCTATTTAAGTAAGTTAAGAGGTTACTTATTATATTTAGGCTTAAAATTCTTATCTTAAACTAAGTAGTATTCGCTTAGTAAGTCTAGATTACCTAGAGAATACTATAAAATAGAATCTTTTAGATATAGCCTAGTAGTAGATAGAATAGATACGCTAAGAGCTATTTAGGTACGTAAAGTAATAAGTATATTAGATAGTGTTGTAGATATAGTAGTTAGACTAGCTAAAGTAGCTAAAGCTTAATTAGTAAGGTTAGATACCTAGGACTCTAAATTTCTTATTAGTATAATTCTAGAAAGAAGAAATAGAGTTATCTAAGTATAATTTAGAAACTTACTAGTTATAGAGTAGAAAGTAGTACCTCTATTAAAGATATAGTAAGTATAGATACTATAGAGAAGCTAATTTCTATTAATAAAGAAAATTTAGTAGCTCTTAAATATCTTCTTATAGCGCTTAGAAGTATATTAACTATATATCTACTTATAAGGTCTTAAACGCTCTATAGCCTCTTTAGTAGTAAGAAAATAATAAAGAGCGCTAATATTATAATACTAAAGTAGAGAATCTATATTAGATTTATATAACTACCTTCTAGAAGTACTCTCTAGACTAAAGAACTTACTAATAGTCCTATTCTCTTACTAAAGGTCTATTAGATCTATAGTATTAACCTTTATATTAGCCTAATTACTAAATCTTATACTAAAAATATATTCTATAAAAATAGGACTAAATAAAACACTATAATAGTAAAGCTTATAGAGATATAGCTAGAATTTCTTTAGTAGCTTAGAAGTAATAATATAATTATAATTTAGAGTAATTATATATAATAGATATTAGAAGAATATTTAGAAAGAAAAAGCTAATAGAGAAACTTATACTATTCTATAATATACTACTTTCTAGAATAAGTAATAGAGTATTAATAGAGTAGAGTGCTCTAATTACTAAGTAAGCTAAGTATAGTCTTCTTCTTACTAGAGCTTATTATAATCTAAGAAGTTAGTAAAGGCGCTAAAGCTATAGTCTAAGGTAGAGATAGCGTAGCTAAGTAAATATTAGAAGAGATAGTAAGAGTAGAAATATTACTCTTAGTAGTATCTATAGTTGCTTCTAAGAGCTTAGTATATAGAGTCTAACTATAGATTAGTAGAGGCGTCTAAGGCTTAAAGACGTAAGGTAATTAGCTACTAGAGAGCTTAAGCTTAGAACTAGAAGATAGAGAAGTAGATAAGTACGTAGAGCGCTTAGAAGAGTAATAGAATTTAGATAAACTAGAGTTACTAGAGGTGTCTATAGTTATAGGTAATTTAGTATACATAACTAGCTTAGAAGACGTTAGTAATACGCGCTTAGTAATAGGCGTAGATATAGTAAGTAAAAATATAGAAGAGTAAAAGTAGTAAAGCTAATTAAAAATTAGAGTAAAAGAGGTAGAGTATAGAAGTTAAGTATAGAAGGGAGAGAGAGAAAGTATATAGAAATTGAGAAGTAGCTAAGTATTTATTAATATAATAATAATATTATAATAAAGTATAGGCTAGTATAATATAGTTTAGTAAGGCGCTAAGAGAATATTAGATAAGACTAGAAAAGTAAGGTAGCTAAAATCTAGAAATAAGAGAAATAGATACCTAAAAGTTATTTAGATACTTATAGTAAGAAGAGTATAACTAAGTACTACTAGTAAAGAGATAGTTATTATAAATACTACTATTTAGTACCTTAGTACTATAATATATCTAAGAGTATATCTTATAGACTAGCTTATACTTCTAAGTACTATATTAACTATATGCCTACTTATTAGTATTTAAGAAGGTATTAGCCTAACTAGTAGTATAAATATAAGTTTTTACTCTAAAAATATAGAAAAGAAATAGACTCTTAATCTTTAGCTTATATATTAAGCGCTTTATAGTACTAGGTAGACTAAAGTACTCTTAGGTAGTCTAGAAACCTTTATATAGATTGATAATAAGCTTAGGATTTACTTAGAGTAATTTATAGAATTTTAGTATACCTAAAAGCTACTTAGATAGATTAATAGTAATTATAGCTAAGTAAGATCTAAGTTATTTACTAGAAAAATAAAGGCTATAAAGTATACTTTAAAGGTAAGAAAAAAAGTTAATATTAATTTTAGTATCTAAATAGTTATTTACTATATAGAGACTATATTAGAAGAGTACTTAGAAGAGAAAAGATAGAATCTAGACTTACGCTAATTTATAATTATTAGTAGTATAGAGCTAGAAGTAGAGTACTAATAGAGTAAAGCGTTATTATAGCTAAGTCTACTAAGTATAGCTTACTAATACTTCTTTAGAGAGTTCTCTATAGTAGTAGTATCTAGCTATAGAGTTACTAACTTAACTAAGAATAAGAATACTATAGTCTAAGAGATAATTAGAGTAGTAAGTAAAAGTATAATAGGCTAAGCTATCTAAGAAACTTTATAATATTTTATAAAATAAATTAAAGAGCTCTATAGCTCTATAGAGCGTGTAGACGCCTTAGAAGTATTAGGTATAGAGAGTTTAGTAAGGGTAAAAGTAATTATAAAAGCGCACGTAATAGTAATATAGTAAAGATTAAGATTATAATAAAGGTAGATATAAAGTAGTAAACTATAAAAAGTAAGAATTAAGTAAAAGGTAATTAGTAATAATATAGTAGGTAAGTAAGAGAGGTTAGAAGAGAGAGTAGAGAAGAAAAGCGGCGTAGTATTATTATTATTATAATAATAAGGTAATAGAGTATTTATTTATATATAAACTTAGGTAACTAAATTATACTTAGTACTTATAGTAGAGTAGAGTAAAATAGAGTAGTTCTATAAAGTAATATACTAAGTAATATAGGTCTAAGAGTTATTTAGAAAGATAATAAAAAGTATAGTTAAGTACTATATAGTAGTTATTAGAAAGACTCTATAGAATATTTAGAAAAGGTATAGGCCTAGAAATCTAGAGTAGAATTCTAAGAGCTAGTACTAAAATAGTAGCTAGATAAAAAAAAAAGAGATATATAATATATCTAATAGAGTATTAGTATCTAGAGAGAAAAATCTAGGAGAACTAATATTAAAAGATATAAGAACTAGAGAGTAAATATCTAAGAATATCTCTAGATAAGTCTTAGATAATAGCTAAAAGAGAACCTAAAGTAAGATCTAAATTAGATAAGTATAAAAGAGAGATAGACTAGTATAAAGAAAGAAAGTTTTATTTATTAGAATTAAATTAGCTAAGAAGATATCTAGATTATTTAGTTAATAAAGTAGAAAATATAATATAGGTAATAGTATATAGAGGTAGTTAAGGTACTATCTAAGTACCTTTTAGGTAAGAATACGCTACTAGAAGGACTAGGTTTATAGGTAGAGCTTCTTAAGTAAGAGAGGTATTTCTACTATTTAAATTTATAATTAGAATAGTATAGAAAGAGAAGACCTTTCTTCTTAAGTAAGAGAGAGATATAGTAGAGTAAATAGAGATATAGAGATTAGGTATAAGATATAGGCTAAAGGGCACTTAGATAGGTAAGATATATAGAGATTATAATAAAGGGGTTATAATAAAGATTACTTAGATAATAACTAATATATAAAAAAAATTAATACTATCTTAAATACTATATTAAGTATATATTTCTATAGAACCTTACTACTATACTATAATCTTATAATTCTTACTATCTAGAATTATATAAAAGAGTAGGCTAAGAGAAAGTCTACTTCTAGTAAAAACTTTCTAGCTATTAAACTACTACTATTTAGATCTTTAGATAATTTAGGCTAATTATAGGCTAATAATAAATTCTTTAATTCTTCTTTTAACTTTTCTTTATTTCTCTCTAAGAGCTCTTTTCTAACTTCTTTAGTTATCTCTAATAGTACTTCTATACTAGTTTCTTATAGTTAGTAAAATTCTTTTTAGATTTCTAGGTATTATAGCTATCTAGCTATCCTTACTATTTAACTAAGTACTTCTACTAACTACTAATTTTCTATAGGTTCTTAATTTCTTTAACTATATAATTATTATCCTTTAGTTTAATATCTAATACTAACTTAGCTTCTAGTAGTACTAGTTCTAGTAGTTTTTTATAAAAGATAGAGTAGATATATATACTTAGTAGTAACTAAAGTTTATAATTTACTAGACCTATAGTTTTTAGAATTTTAAATAGTCTTACTTAGAGATTATCTATTTTTCTATATATATTAGGGTGATAAATAGAAAATAGTTTTTAAAAAGGTCTAGTTTTTAAACTTAAATATCTAGAAAACTAGCGGCGCTAGACTAAAAATAGTTAGTAATTTTAAAAGAATATTATATAAAGATAAGTTTACACTAGTATAGTATATAGCTTATAGCTCTCTAGAAGAAGATAGACTTAGTTAAAGTTAGATAAAAATTTATCTTAAAATTAGAATCTCTATTTCTTTTTTTCTAGCGTATAAAAATTATATTTCAATTTCTATAATTTCTCTCCTATACCTATCCTATCTATATCTAGAATTAAAATATTTAAGAAAAATTATTAGAGATATTATATTAAAAAATAGATTAATGTTTAAAACATAAGTATTTCCTTTTAATTAAAATATAATAAAAATCTTTCTTAATATATCTTCTCTTCTACACTATCTTTATAAGATTAAGTTTAAAAACTAGCTTTATCTTATAACTCTTTTACTTCTATAAAGAGTAGTCTTTAAAGAAATTCTAAAATATACATTATATAATATATTTAGTAGAAGACCTTTCTTAATTTAAAGTTTTCTTATTAAATAGATATTTAACTATCTTTTTAAAAGACTTTTAAGAAGATAGAAAGATAGTAAATTTCTAATATTTTCTAATATTTTCTTAGTAGAGAAAGTAATTATTTAAATATTACTCTAGAAATAACTAATAAATAAATACTAAAATTTTAGTATAGAATTATATAGAGTAAACACTATTATTTATTAAAATATTAATTTTTTTAATACGCTAGAAGAAAAGTAATAGAGATTCTTATTCTAAGATATTCTTTTACCTCACTTTAACTAATTCTAGCTTTATTTAGAGAGCTATAAGATATAAACTATAATAGCGTAAATAGCGCTAGATCTAGATATCTTAGGCTAGTTACTACCTAGCTATTATAATATAGTCGCCCTATCTAAAAATAATACTAAGTTAGCTACTAAGTTACTTACTAAGCCTACTCTACGCTACTTATATAATTATAATTAGGATAACTATTACTATTACTATTACTAAATTACTATATAAGTACTAATATTATAATATTGGTATATTAAATAATTATAGGTAGTATAAGCTTAATTATGATACTACTACGCAAATAAATATCTAATAGTAGAATACTTAAGTCTACCTACGCGATATAATATAACTAATTCTTCTCCTTCTTCTTCTCTACTACTAGCCTATAATACCTATAGTACTAATAATACTCTTACTTACTCTAGATACTTAATATATATTAGTCTAACTTATAACACTACTAAATAACTTACTAACTAGAATATAATTAATTAAAAATTACTAAGTATATTATAATAGCTTCTTACTACCTATAACGTATCTAATAAGCGAGTGGTCTATATAAGTAAGTAGGCTACTCTACTAACTTTTCTAACTTTAAAGTAATATATCTTAATAACGCGATAATATTATTACTAGATATTAATATAGTAGACTACTCTATATTAATAGTATTAGTATTATATATGCGCGAGTTATGCCTAGTCTTCTTATATCTAGTGTAGCGCCTTTAAGCGCGCTAGCTAAGGCCTAATTACGCTCCTTCTTAATACTCTTTATAAGTAATCTACTAGTTAGCCTTATTTTAAGCTAGTATATCCTCTCTAGCTCTCTTTATAAGTACTCTATACTTCTATATATACCCTTTAGAGCGCTATCTACGCGCTAAGGCTACGCTATTAGCCTTCTTAAGACTAGTAATCTAATCGCGTATTAGCTTAGTAGAGAGTATTATTACTTTAGCGCCCTTCTTTAGCTAGTTAATTATTATAATAATTAAAGCTAGTAATAAGCTCTTATACTAGCGCACGCGCTTACGTATTAGGCTTAACTAAGACTTAAGCTTACGTATATTACTTAGCGTATAAGCTTTCTAGAGAGCCTCTAGTAGAGCTACTAGAGAAGTAGGTATACGTAGCTATATATTAAGCTTTAATAGAATAGTATATAGCTATAGAGGAATAAGGCCTATGCTATAGAAAGCTAATTAGATATTAGCTAGCGTAAATAATTAATTAAATACTACCTTAAATACTAGTAGAAACTTAAGCTTAGTAATATAGTTAATATAGTTATAGATTAAAGCCTTAACCTTGTAGCTATATATAAGCTTTAATAGCGAGAAGCAGCTAATATTAAGCGGCTAGAGTAGGTAAGATAAGTAAGGTAGTATATAGAGCGTATAGATATTATTCTCCTTATAGATCTCTTAAAACTTAAGTAACTAGTAGCTCTTATAGCTATTAAGAATAAGTAGGTAATATACGCCTATAGTATAAGCCTATATATAAGCGTTAAAGTACTTTAGCTACTTAACTTTTAGCTTATTATTAGTCTAGCTATTATTACTAACTACTATTACCTAGTCGCGTAGAATCTTAGCTTTCTTATACTAGGTAGATAGGTAATACTAGCTAGTAAAGATAAAGAATAGTAGAACTAACTAGCTAGCTATATTAATTATAGTAATTAGTGTTACCTACTTATAATTACCTAGCTAGATAGTCTTTAGTCTACCTCTTCTTTCTAATACTATTATAATAAGCTAAGTTATAATCTTACCTATTATAAAGCTAGCTTTATTAAAGTTATAGATATTCTTATTATAGATACTATACTTAGCCTTTATCTACTCTACTAGCTTAAACTAGCTTCTAATTAAGGCTAGATTCTTATATAGAGCTCTCTACCTATTATATACGCGATTAAAACGCGTTATAAGACTATCTATAAGCTTAATAAAGTTATATAGCTAGTTAATACTAACCTAGCCTATACTACGCGTAGCTAGTAGCTTATTAGCTATATTACGTATAGCTACGTACGTAGGCGTAGATCTATATAGATCTAACCTAAGTATATAGCTAATAATTACCTCCTCTTCTCTCTAGATAAGCTTTCTTAAGTTAGGCTAGCAATCGCGTTATATAGGTATACTAGCGCGTTAGCGCGTAAGTATTATTTAGGTAACTTTAAATATCTGCGCAGCGTCTCTATTAGACTAGAGCTAGTTTTAGGTAGTAGCTAAGATAGCTAGCTATATTTTAGCTTTATAAGAAAGGTTTTAGAATTATTTTAGTAGAGCTATAATTAATTAAAGTTAGGTAGATATAAAAAGTTAGTAGAGTAGCCTACTTACTTATATAGACCGCTCGCTTATTTAATATATTATATAGAATATTATATATTACTTCTAATTATTCTAAGCTTACTAAAAAGTCTTTCTTATTTTTTAATAGGTAATACTTAATTCTCTTACTAAACTTCTTATTAAACTTCTTAATAGTCTTCTTATAGAGAGTGTATACCTTCTTTTATAATAGGTAGAACTTATTCTTATCTATATTAGGTATATCTATACTAGTTAGTACTTAGTATAATATAGATACGCTTACTTACTCTTATCTCTAAGGTATACTTTATATAACCTTAACTATAATTAGTTTTTAACTTCTTTAATACGTTAATTAGACTAGACCTTAGCCTTCTTTCTAGTTACTATTAGCTTAGGATTATTATTAGTCCTAGCTTTAAGCTAAGCCTAAGTACTTATACTAAGACTAATAGGTAAAGAAGAGTTATCTATATCTATATATATATTTATATCTAGTTATTTATTATCTAATCGCCTAATAATATATAAGTTTAAAGAGTTTATACTTAAAATAATACCTCTAGTATTTTATATACTAAATATAGCCCTTTAGTACTATATAATCTTTAACTATATAATATTAACTATCTCTATCTTATTAGATTCTCTATCTAATTATATTCTCTATTACGTAACTATTTAAATCTTCTATTACGCTCTAATCCTATCTAATTTCCCTTAAATTATATACCTATAGATATCTCATCGTCGCTATAAGGCTTTTAATCTTCTCTAATAGCGTAAACTTATCTTTATTTAATTCTCTTTTAAAATTACTAACTATCTTTAGTCTAGCACCCCTAGTTCTCTAGATATTTAAGTTTAAAAACTAGACCTTTTTAAAAACTATTTTCTTTTTATCACCCTACTATAGTTATTTAGTTTTTAGGTTTTATTATTATTTTACAAGTAATATTAATACTTAGCAGCAGATTTTTACAACGCAGTATTATAGTAATAGTAATATAAGAAAGTAGTTAAGGCGCTATCCTAGCACCTTATACTTAGTTAAATATAGTATTTACTTAGTAAATATATATAGGTAGGGTAGCTATAAGCGTATATTAAAGAAACTTTTTTAAATTTAGAACTATCGCAACGCCTTATATTATTACAACGCCTTATCTTATTACAACACCTTATTCTATTATAACGCCTTATTCTATTATAACTCCTTATTCTATTATAACGCTAATTTTTCTATATCTATTAATATCTTATTATTATTAGAACGCTATTGTTATTTAGGCGGACCCTATAGGCAGCGACGCAATAATTCTAGGTATAACTATAATCTTAGTAGTAGCTTATAGCTATACTAGAGATTTTTATAATAAATTACGTAATACTATAGAAGCGCTATAGTTAAGCTATAGATAAGGCCTAGTAGTAGATATATAATTACATAATACTTTAGAAGCGCTATAGTTAAGCTATAAAGCTAGTAATTATAATACTAATTATATATAAATATTAAAGGTTAAACTCTATATAATTACTTCTTAAAGGGACCCTATTATAGTATAATAGGGCAACGTATAATAGAGTAAAAATAATAATACTATTATAGTAGTAATACTATAAAGCTTCTAGCTAGCGATACTTCTACTTATTCCTTTATATATTACAATCTTCTTCTTAGAACTTACTTCTCTCTCTTAATATAGAATATTAATTATATCGCTATACCTAGCTATTAACTTACCTATAGTAAACTATACTCTTATACTAGATAGAGCTATATATAATAATAGTACTAAACTTATCTAGATTATTAATAATAGTATTCTTTCTAGTTACTATACTATCTATCTTAATACACTACTATATCGCCTTAGTCTACGCTATATCTTTCTATACTACTATCTCTTATATAGCGATATAGTCGCCCTATCTAAAAATAATACTAAGTCACCCGCTAAGTTACCTACTAAGCCTACCCTACGCCGCGCGCGTAATTATAATTATAATTAGGATTACTATCGCTATTACTATTACTAAATTACTATATAAGTGCTAATATTATAATATTAGCATATTAAATAATTATAGGTAGTATAAGCTTAATTACAGCGCTGCCGCGTAAACAAACGTCTAATAGTAGAACGCTTAAGTCTACCTACGCAATATAATATAACTAATCCTTTTCCTTCTCCTCCTCCTCCTCTACTACTAGCCTATAATACCTATAGTACTTACAATGCCCTCGCTTACTCTAGATACCTAACACGCGTTAGTCTAACTTATAATACTGCTAAATAACTTACTAACTAGAATATAATTAATTGCAATCTACTTAGTATATTATAACAGCTTCTTGCTACCTATACGTAAGATATTATATATTGCTTCTAATTATTTTAGAGCTATAAGAAAGGCCTTCTCCTTTATAGATAGATTATAGTTAATCCTTTTACTAAGCTTCTTATTAACCTTCTTGCTAGCCTTCTTATAGAGGGCGTCTAAATTCTTTCGCGATAGGTAGGACTTATTATTCTTAGGTATATCTATACTAGTTAGAGCTTATTATAATATAGATATATACGTACTTACTCTTATCTCTAAGGTATACCCTCTATAGTCTTAACTACTATTAGTTTTCGACTTCTTTAATAGGCTAATTAGGCTAGACTTTAGCCTTCTTCCTAGCTACTATTAGCTTAGGAGTGTTATTAATCCTAGCTTTAAGCTAGGCCTTAGTGCTCGCGCTAAGACTAGTAGGCGAAGAGTTATCTATATCTATATCTATATCTATATTTAGTTTATTATCTAATTACTTAATAATATATAAGTTTAAAGAGTTTATATACTTAAAGAGATACCTCTAGCATTTTATATGCTAAGTGTAGCCCTTTAGTACTATATAATCTTTAACTATATAACTATATAATATTAGCTATCTCTATCTAATTAGATTATCTATTACGTAACTATTTAAATCTTCTATCGCGCTCTAATTCTATCTAATTTCCCTTATATTATATACCTATAGATATCTTATCGTCACCACAAGACTCTTAATCTCCTCTATCTCTTATATATATAAGAGCGTCTTCTTAGTTTAAGTAATAGACATAATACTACTAAACTATAGAATATAAGGCTCTTCTTAGTCGCCTTATATACTATAGCCTACTATCTATAGCTATAGATAGACTTATTAGCTAGTATAATAATATTTATCTAGGATTAGCTAGACAAGTTAATAGCCTTAAGTAGAGCGCTTAAGAAGTATTACTCTATTTAACTTTACTATAAGTAGTTTCTAGATAACCTTATTATAGACTATAGATATTATAAGATACTAGGCTACCTTCTTATTATAGTAGAGGTTGCTTAAACGTTTATACTAGCGTAGATAGGCGTAGAGGTAGGCGTAGAGGTAGGTGTTAAAGTAGGCAGCGATATACTAATAGGTAATAAGTAGATAGTATTAGTTAATAATAGCGATAATAGCGATAATAGTAATAGTAATAGTAATAGTAATAATAATAGCTTATAGTAATAGTAATAGCTAGTAAGAAGAGAATAGCATTAATATTAATATTAGTATTAGTATTAGCATTAATATTAGTATTAGGTATTAGGTATTAGATATTAGGTTAAGTCTGCGTATAGAAGATAGTATTAAGACAGCTATCTCTACTATATTATAATTGCTTAGTAGTATTAGTATTATAATTATATTATAGCGTTATAGGTATAGGCGTAGATATTATTATAGTTATTATAGTTAATTTTCGCTACCTATTAGTAGCTATTAAGTCTTAGTAATATAACGTTACGTTAGTAGTTAGCGTTTATAATAGTTATTTAAACAAAGTTTATGTTATATAGTAGGAGTATTTTAATAAAAAAGATTATTAAAAAATATATTAGTCTCTATCCTTAAGAGTTAGGTTTTATTATAAAAAGAAAACTTTATTCTCTCTCTTAATAATTAGTTTCTTAATTTTTTACTTATTTAAACTTTAGAATATTATAAGGTTCTACTAAGTAATATTTCTACTTAGTTCTTTATATAATTTACATAAAAAGTAGATTCTATTATCTACTTTTAGTATAATACTTATAATATTCCTTAGATCTTAATAAATAATTAGCTTATATCTATAGTTAATAAAGAAAGATAACTATCTTATTATTATAGATTTTCTACTATTATAGGCTAATTATACTATTAGTAAAAACTTAATCTAGTTATCTTATAGCTTTTTAATATATTTTCTTAAGTACTATTCTAGTATCTAGATTACTCTTTCTATTTAGCTATTAGTTTCTAGATAGAAGATTATTAAAAGCTTTTCCTTTATACCTAACTTTACTAGAAATATACTCTAGTACTAAGAAGTAAATAGTTTATTATAATTAGTAATAAACTCTTTAGATATTTTATACTCTAAGATAAGTACCTTTATAACTTTATAGGCGTATATTTCTACTATAATATATTTCTTATAAGATATAAATTTTACTACCTTAGTTAATTAATTAATAATTACTAGTATAGTATTATAAAGTTATACTAAACTTAGTTCTAATAATTTTAGAAGCTTTACTATAAAGTCTATTATTATACTTATCTATAGTTATTCTAGTAGTATTAGAGATAATAGTAAGCTATAAATCTTATATCTCTTAGACTTATTCTTAGAATATACTAAATAGGTACTTAGAATATTCTATATCTCTACTTATAAGTATAGTATTATTAATACCTTTACTAGTCTTTAAACTATTTCTTCTATAAATATATATCTATATTCTAGAGACTTAACGTAAATAATTATTAACCTAGTTAACCTATTAACCTAGTTAGTTTTACTTAGCACAACTAACCTACTCTATACTATCTTTATTATTACTATTAACACTATCTACACTCCTATTATACGTACTACTATCTAATTTAGAAGTTTCTACTACGTCTTTCTAATAGGTTCACGCGTTATGCCTAGTCTCTCTATATATACTATAACGTTATTAAGTTAGTAGTATAGTTTTAGTAGTACTACTACTCTAAGTTCTCTTTAAAGAATTTACTATAATAGACGCGCTAGTAGCTACCTAGTTAGCTACTATTCTATACTTAAGAGTACCCTCTATCTAGATCTACTTCCTTTTTTATATTTTTCGCTTAGTTAGAACTACTAATTACTCTTTAAGCTTATAGTTACGTATAGCTAAGATCGCATTTTATTATAGTATTAGCTTAGTACTCTTTATAAGCTAAGAAAAGCCTCTCCTAGTAGTTATTAGTAATTAAGAGAAGAAATTAGTAACAAGCTTTAATTATAACCTAAATTTAAGTATATTACTTAGTATTTTTAACTACTATAGCGCTTCTAGTATAGAGGGTTATAGTAGAGTATATAGACTAACTTTAACACAATTTAATACTACCTACATATTAATAGAGACTATTTCTATTACCTTAAAGGCCTTTATATAATTCTCTTCTATAAATACTAAGAAGTAGGCGTCCTTAAAGATAGAGAGAAAGGCTTTCTTATTAATATAGTAGACGCGCTAGCGTACTAAATCTTAGACGCGTTTAGAGTACTTACGCTTTAATAGTAAGAAGTAGACTATATTAAGTAGCTAGAGAATATACAATAAATAGGCTAGTATATAGAGTGTTAGAATCTTATATTCTAGGTAGTAGTCCTTAAAATTCTAGTTAAGGTAGCTCTTATAGCTATCTAGAATAAGTAGCCTATACTTCTTTATCTAATATGTCTTTACATGCGCGTTAAAGTACTCTAACTATACTAAACTAAGCGCGTTATTTATCTAGCCATTCTTAGAGACTAATAGTTTCTAATTATATAGTATATCTACCTCTTTATACTATACTAAGATATAGACGCGTCCTTTATAGATAATAAAGAGTAAGGTTATATACTCTACTACGCAAATACTCTAGATAACTATTACCTACTTATAGTTGCCTAGCTAAATAATATTAGGCTAAGTACATCTCTCTAAATCTATAATAACCTTTATAGATCTAATAACGCCTATCTAGAAGCCTATCTTATTAAAGTTGTAGATATCCTTATTATAAATAATATACTTAGCTTTAGTCTCTTTAACTAGCTTAATCTATGCGCTAATTACCTCTAGGTCTTCCTATAGCTTCCTCTACCTATTCTTTAGGCGATTAAATACTATCTTAAGCTTATCTAAATACGTTATAAAGCGCTTAGCCTACTTCTTACTAATAGGCTTCCTACTATAGGTACCTAGGAGTTTATTAGCTATATCTTCTACCTTGTATAGCTAAACTAAGTATCCTTAATAATTAAGGTTAAGGATATATTAGATAAGCGTTTACTCTTCTATCTAAGTAAGCTTATAGTGGGCGTTATATAAATCTAGCTTAGAGCAGACTCTACTATATTAGTTAATAAGTATAGAGCGTAGAACTCTAAAGGCATTAGTAGCGCGTTAGAGGCTAGAAAACTCTTTATTCTTATAAGTAAGAAGAGCTATATTAATTCTACCTTCTTAATTAGTTATTATCGCGTGTTGTTGTTAAGGCATAACGTAAGAAAGAGGATAGTAGTAGTCTTGGCAAGAACTAACTAGGTTAATAGGTTAACTAGGTCGATAATTATTCACGTTATATAATTTTATAATAAAATTCTTTCTTATTTATAAAGGTATATATATCTAGTCCTTTAAATTATATCTTTATACTTCTTTTAATTCTATAATAGTTTATTAGAGCTATTTTCTCTAAGCTTAAACTACTAGTTAGCTACTTTCTACTACTATTACTATTATAGTATTTCTACCTACTTAGTTACTTTAGCTATTTTAGCTAGTTCTAGCTAGTTATACTTAAGACTACTATTAGGTATTTTCTTAAGCAATATCTTATATATTTCTTTATAACCTTCTTCTTATAAGTTAGATCTTTAGCTTAGAGTATCTACTACTCTATTAAGTAATTTTACTTAATAGGTAATTCTAAAGTTAAACTAAGTAAGTATCTTAGCTTATTAGACCTATTATCTATTAAGTTTCTTTATTATTAATAAACTTATTACGTTCTAGTAATTAGAATATACTTTAATCTATTCTAGAAGTTCTAATAGGTATACTTTTAATTCTTTAAAGGTATTAACTACTTCTAGTAGTTTCTTATTATAAATATTATAGTTAAGTTCTACTCTAGAGAACTTTCTAGAATAGTAGAATACTAGTCTCTATTATATATTATTACTCTACTATAATAATATAGTACTAAGAGTATAATCTAATATATTAGTCTTAACTTATATCTTCTATCTTAGATTATATATTTCTAGTATAGAAGCCTTAAGAAATACCTACTTTAGTTATTTAAAAGCTTTCTAGTATTCTATTTTCTACTTAAACTCTATATCTTTCTTTATAATCCCTATAAGTAGTACTATAATCTAGAAGTAGTTTCTAATAAACTTTCTATAAAAGTTTATAAATTTTAGAAGGAATTATATATTCTTAACTATTTTATGTATTAGCTAATTTTATATAGTCTAGATCTTCTTTAGATTTATCTTTATACTCTTTATTAAGATAATAAACTCTAGAAATTATATTTCCTATATATAAAACTTATACTTCTTAAGTTATAGATATAACTTATATTTCTTAAGCTTCTATAGTACTTTCTTTATATATTTTATATAGTTCTTAAGTAATCTCTTAGAATATACTAGTATATTATCTAAGTATACTATTATAAAGAATCTTAAGTACTTATAGAGTGCCTTATTAATAACTAATTAAAAGGTTACTAGCGTATTTATTAATCTAAACAGTATAACTATATATTTATATAGTCTTTATTTTATCTTAAAGGCTATCTTCTACTTATATCTTATAGTTATTTAAATATAGTAAAATTCTTTCTAAATATTAAATTTTATAAACTACTTAGCTCTCTAGAGCTAATCTATAAGCTTTATTATTAGTAGTAAAGAGTATTAGTTCTTTATTATTATACTATTTAACTTTAAGAAGCTAATATATAGCTACTACTTTCTATTAGACTTCTTTAGAAATATTATTTATAAAGCTATCTAGCTACTACTTATATAGATAAACCTCTTTTTTATATTTTTCTAAATATACTCTCTTAGTTCTACTTTATACTTAGGCGTAACTAGGTATATAGGTTCTAGAATAAGCTTAGTATCTTCTTTAATATAGGTTATATAATCCTACTTTTAGTAATCTACTAACTTAGTAGCTTCTATTTCTTTTAATAGTTTTTTAAACTTATTTATATTATACTTTTATAATATATTTAGTAGTACTAATTTTTTCTTTATAGTTATAACCTACTATATCTAAATAACTTCTACTCTCTAAGAGTTCTTCTTATAGATTTTTATAATCTTATAAGGTAAGATCTTACTAATTCTCTTATTATTAGATAAGCTCTAGACTATAAGGTGTATTTTCTTTTATAATCTAGTAACTTTACGTATAGGCTCTTAGCTAAGTATTTTCTTCTTTAGCTAATTAATAGCTAGATTATATATAATTAACTAACTATAGCTAATTAATATATCTTCTTCTCTAAGATCTATAATATTAATTATTACCTAGTCTCTTATCTCTACTATATCTAGTAATACTAGTTAAGTCTCTAGTCTTATTATACTACCTTTATATACTATAGAGTTATTATTAGCTAATACTACTTATACTAGTTAGTTCTTAACTTAGTATAGTATATTATACTTCTCTACTACTTAGAGTAAGATTACTATCTGTATAGTACTACTATCTATAGTTACTATAACTCTATATCTATTTACGCTAATCTCTACTTTTAATCTAAGACTCTATAGTTATAGGCTCTATATATTATAAAGAGCGATTTTATGACTAGCTATACTAGTATAACTCTATTCCTAGTAGTATTCTTGTTTTTTAACTAGCCTTATTTCTTAGATTATCTTCTTAAAAAGTAGCCGATACTATACTTAGTATTATATTATATTCTATAATAATTCTTATAGTAGAATAACTAATATATATTTTAATAATGTATTAGTTCTTCTTATAAAGTAATCTTTTAGTTTTTCTAAGATCTAGACTTCTTATCTATAGAGTAATTCTCTATATAATACCTTTTAACAGTAAGAATTTTATACTACTTATTATTTCTTTACTATCTAGTTATTTTATTATTTTACAAGTAATATCGATACTTAATAGTAGATTTTCATAACGCGGTATTGTAGTAACAGCAATATAAGAAAGTAGTTTAGGCGCTATCCTAGCACCTTATACTTAGTTAAATATAGTATTTACTTAGTAAATATATATAGATAGGGCAGCTATAAGCATATACTAAAGAAACTTATTTAAATTTAGAACTATTACAACCCCTTATACCATTGCAACGCCTTATTCTATTATAACACCTTATCTTATTATAATACCTTATCTAATTTATCTATATCTATAAATATCTTATTATTATTAGAATAGTTATTTAGGCGGACTCTATAGGCGGCGACGCAATAATTCTAGGTATAACTATAATCTTAGTAGTATCTTATAGCTATACTAGAGATTTTTATAATAAATTACGTAATACTATAGAAGCACTATAGTTAAGCTATAGATAAGGCCTAGTAGTAGATATATAATTACATAATACTTTAGAAGCGCTATAGTTAAGCTATAAAGCTAGTAATTATAATACTAATTATATATAAATATTAAAGGTTAAACTCTATATAATTACTTCTTAAAGGGACCCTATTATAGTATAATAGAGTAACGTGTAATAGAATAAAAATAATAGTACTATTATAGTAGTAATACGTACCTATAAAGCTTCTAGCTAGTAATACTCTTACTTATTCCTTTATATAATATAATCTCCTCCTATCATAGATAAGTTATTTAGACTAGTCTATTTCTCTAGTTAGAAGTACCTTAGAACTTACTTCTCTCTCTTAATATAGAATATTAATTATATTACTATACCTAGCTATTATCGAGCCTATAGTAAACTATACTCTTATACTAGATAGAGCTATATATAATAATATTACTAAACTTATCTAGATTATTAAAAATAGTATTCTTCTTAGTTACTATACTATCTATCTTAATATACTACTACGTCGCCTTAGTCTATACTATATCTTTCTATACTACTATCTCTTATATATATAAGAACGTCTTCTTAGTTTAAGTAATAGATATAATACTACTAAACTATAGAATATAAGGCTTCTTCTAGTTACTCTATATACTATAGCCTACTATCTATAGCTATAGATAGACTTATTAGCTAGCGTAATAATATTTATCTAGAATTAGCTAGATAAGTTAATAGCCTTAAGTAGAGCGCTTAAGAAGTATTACTCTATTTAACCCTACTATAAGTAGTTTCTAGATAACCTTATTATAGACTATAGATATTATAAGATACTAGGCTACCTCCTTATTATAGTAGAGGTTGCTTAAACGTTTATACTAGCGTAGGTAGGTATAGAGGTAGATATTAAAGTAAGTAGTAATACACTAATAGGTAATAAGTAGATAGTATTAGTTAATAACAGCGATAATAGTAATAATAGTAATAGTAATAGTAATAGTAATAATAATAGCTTATAGTAATAGTAATAGCTAGTAAGAAGAGAATAGTATTAATATTAATATTAGCATTAGTATTAGTATTAATATTAGTATTAGGTATTAGGTATTAGATATTAGGTTAAGTCTGCGTATAGAAAATAGTATTAAGATAGCTATCTCTACTATATTATAATTACTTAGTAGTATTAGTATTATAATTATATCATAGCGTTATAGGTATAGGCGTAGATATTATTATAGTTATTATAGTTAATCTTTACTACCTATTAGTAGCTATTAAGTCTTAGTAATATAACATTACGTTAGTAGTTAGCGTTTATAATAGTTATTTAAACAAAGTTTGTATTACATAGTAGGTATATTTTAATAAAAAAGATTATTAAAAAATATATTAGCCCCTATCCTTAAGAGATCTAGTTATTTTATATTATTCTTTATAAAATCTATATTAAAGCTTATACTTAGTCTAGTACCTAGCTTAGTATTCTTGAGTCTTCTATTCTAGTACGTAAGAGAGTATAGATTCTCTATTCTATACCTTCTAGTACCTAAAGTATAGTTACTTATATATAGCCTAGTATATAATTTCTTTAGCTCTTACACTAGTAATAGTAATATATAAGTTCTTTACATTATAATCTTCTACTATATATACTTTATCTCTATATATATAATATTCTTTATCTACTAACTATTAAATTACTTTAGTATCTATAATATTCTAGTCTACTAGACTTATATTGTTATAATTTACTATATACTAGCCTCCTTCTAGATAAGAGGGAGGTTATCTTATAGTAACCTATTTTATAAACTTTCTTAATTTCATACTAGATAATACTAATAAGTAGTACCTACCTAGTAACTAACTATCTACTAGAAAACTAATATAAAAACTACTATTACCTCTAATATTCTACCTCTAGTATTTCACCTCTAGTATTCTACTCTCTACCTTCTACCTCTTAGTTTCTAGCTCTTATCTCTTATATATAATTCTCACTTAATTATAACCTTAAGCTAATCTATAAGATAATATAGTACTAATAATATCTAGGCCTTATTTTCTTTACTAAATAACTTTTTTTTAAAAGCCTACTTCTCTCTAGTTATAATAACTTTTCCGCCTCTTCTTACTTAGACCTAGCATAATAGGTTTTATTACTTTTTAATAGTAGACTCTGTAAGTTTACTATTACTACTATTTATCTAGATTATTAAGAGGAGAATAGACTAACTAAGCTATAGAACTTAGTAAGCTTTAAATTCGCTAAGATATACTCTCTATAGTTTTACCTACTTCTATCTATTAACTCTCTTAATAGGTTATTTAGTCTAGATCTTCGCTTTCCTTCTAGCTATAACTAGCTTAGAACTCTTTTACTTTATCTTAGCTATAAGCTAGGCCTCTATATCTATACTAATAAGGCGAGATAGTTCTTTATCTATATTAGAGTCTATTATATTTAGTTATTAGATAATAGAGTGTGCTTAAAGAGAGTACTTAAAGAGATACCTTTACTAGTATTTTATATACTAAGTATAGTCCTTTTGTACTATATAACCTTTAACTATATAACTATATAATATTAGCTATCTCTATCTATTTAGATTATCTATTATATAACTATTTAAATCTTCTATTACGCTCTAATCCTATCTAATTTCCCTTATATTATATACCTATAGATATCTTATCGTCGCTACAAGGCCCTTAATCTCTTCTTAGTAAGTTTCTTAACTATCTAGCTATACTATAGCTTCTTTAGTATCTTAGACTTTAATATATTTATTTATTAGACTATTAAAGATGATTACTAGATTACTAAACTCAAGGTTAGAGGTGTTATATAGAATAGTAGTTTTCTATAGTAGCTAGATAATATAAGAGTACGCGTAAGCATTAATTATAGGTTAAATAATAGCTAGAATAGGCGCTAGAGTAGGTAGAGAGAAAATAAGAATAGCTTTTTTACTATTAAACCTAGATATTTCTTTTAAGTTAGTAGTATAGTAGTAGTAGTAATTAGAAGGATACTTACTAATAGAGTATAGTAGGCGATAGTATAAGAAGAAGAAGAAGAGAAGAATATATATTTTAGCGCTTTTTAGTACTCTAGTAATCTATAGTTACTTTTATAGACTACTACCTATTAGTATTTAGTTATATATATAATATTTTAGTACTAGATCTTGTTATAGCCCTTAGAGCCTTAGACTACTAAGCCTAAGGCCTAAAATATTTTAACTTCCACATCTTATATCTAGTATAAAGAGTATTAATATTATTGTTCTCTATATAGTTTTTACTACTCTACTAGCAAATAATATTAATAAAAAAAAATAAGTTCTAAGTAGCTTTCTATATATACTCTCTAGTAGAGAAGATTAAGAGACTTATAGTAATAATAAGATATCTATAGGTATATAATATAAGGGAAATTAGATAGGATTAGAGCGTAATAGAAGATTTAAATAGATACGTAATATATAATCTAATTAGATAGACATAGCTAATATTATATAATTATATAATTAAAGATTATATATTACTAAGAACTATACTTAGTATATAAAATACTAGAGGTATCTCTTTAAGTATATATAGTCTTTAAATTTATATATTATTTAGTAATTAGATAATAAACTAGATAATATAGTTTATAAGTAGGTAAGTACTCTAAGTAAGTAAGTACTTCTCTACTAGCGCGTTAATATTAATATATTATTATAGTCTTTTACTATAGTTCATAAACTATTATAATATACCAATTTAGTTTTTAGAATTACTACTATTTCTTATACTATATATCTTACCTATATAGATATAAGTATTATATCTACTCTACTTATAATACCTATACTATCTCTCTTCTTATACTCTCTTTAATATACTCTTACTATTACTATAACTACTATCTACCTATTTAGTTAATACCTTTTATACTTTACTTATAGTAAGAGTCTTCTCTATCTATATATATTATTACTTATAGCTCTTATACTTATTTACTATATTTAGAGCCTCTTAAAGAGTACTTTTCTTCTTATATAGTAATACTATTTTATATAATATCTACTATACGCCTTTACTTAGCTATATTACTTTTTTATTAAGTAAACTTATAAAAAATCTAGATTAATTTCTTACTCTCTATTAAATAAAAGTACTTTAAGCCTTAACTTTATAAGTATTATATAGTATCTTCGCCTTCTAAGTTTCTATCTATTATAGTAATTAGGTTAGCGTCTATAATACTATATTAAGCTTTAATAGTATAGCTTATAAGTTATATATAACTAAACTAGTATTTTTAAAGCCTATCTAAATATTCTCTTTTATAAAAGTCTACTTAAAAGCTACTTTAAAGGCTAGTAGAAAGGTCTTTTTATTAATATAGTAGATATAGTTATATACTAAGCCTAAAATTATATTACTATATACTTACTTTAGTAGTAAATAGTAAGTAATATTAATAGGCTATAGAAGATATAAAAAATAAGTAGGTATAGAAAGAAAAATAATATTTCTTTCTTTATAGTAATCTTAAAAATTAATTAAGTAATAGCTCTTATAGCTATTAATAATTAGTAGTTAGTATCTATTAATTGTATAGTATCTTATATATCATTTAAAGCTATCTAACTAAGTAAGCCTAAGTTAGTTATTTATCTAGCTATTAGAGCTAACTTTAAGAGCCTAATTAGAAGGTAAACTTTTAAACTATATATTAATAAGTACCTTACTTATAAAGATAATAAAAAGAGTTATCTAGGAACCTGATACGCTTACGCCTTAGATTATAGTAATCTGCTTATAGTTATCTAGTTATATCTACTTCTTCTTTCTATATTTCTTTAAGACTATAATAATTATCTATTATAAAATTTTATCTATTATAAAGATAGTTTTATCAAAGTTATAGATATTATTATTTATAATCTTCTACCTTTTCTTTATAGACTTAACTAGGTTAAACTAGTGCTAGATAGCTACTAGGTTCTTATAGGTAGCTTACTAGTAATTATAAGGATAGCTCTAGCGTTTATAGAGCTCTAGAGTTCTTTTAATAAAGTTATTAACCTAGTTCTTACTAATAGAGTTACTAGTATACTTATATAAGAGTTTATTAGCTATTACTTAAATATTAGCGTTTATAGACGTAAATTCTTACGTAAACACTTTAAGAATACGCTTAACTACTATCTTCTCTTCTAGCTTATTTAGGCGCTTTAAGTTTGCTTTATAGTTGTATTAGAAGTGTCTTCTAGCCTATTAATAAGAGAAAGTTATTTAAAAAATATTATAGACTTAAGTAGCGCGCTTTATACTTTAAATATATTAGAAATTAATATTAAAAAGAGTAGGTTAAAAATCTGATTAATTATAGGTAATTTATAACCTATATAGTTAAGATATAATATATTATTAAATTGATATTAATATAGTACTAGATAAGTACTTACTTACTTAGAGTATTTACTTACTTATAAACTATATTATAGATATAAATATAGATATAGATAACTCTTTATCTACTAGTCTTAGTATAAGTACTAAGGCCTAGCTTAGAGCTAGAATTAATAATACTTCTAAGTTAATAGTAGTAAGAAAGAAGATAAGAGTCTAGCCTAATTAGCCTATTAAAAAAGTTAAAAATTAATAGTAGTTAAGACTATAGAAAGTATACCTTAAAGATAAGAGTAAGTAACTATATATATATCTATATTATAAAAAGTACTAACTAATATAAATATACTTAAGAATAATAAGTTCTAGCTATTATAAAAGAATATAGACGCCCTTTATAAGAAGATTAGTAAGAAAGTTAATAAGAAGCTTAGTAAGAAGATTAACTATAATCTACATATAAAGAAGAAGACCTTTCTTATAGCTCTAAAATAATTAGAAGTAATATAAAATATTCTATATAATATAAATAGTTATTAACCTAGTTAATTTATTAACCTAGTTAGTTTTAGTTAGTATAACTAACCTACTCGCGACACAGTCGCCCCATCTGAAAACAATGCTAAGTCACCCACTAAGTCACCCGCCAAGCCTACCCCGCGCCGCGCGCGCAATCACGATCACAATCAGGATCACCATCGCCATCACTATCACCAAATCACTGCACGAGTGCCGACATCACGATATCAGCACATTAAACAATCACAGGCAGCACAAGCTCAATTACAGCGCCACCGCGCAAACAAAAGTCCAACAGCGGGACGCTTAAGTCTACCTACGCGACATAACGCAACCAATCCTCCTCCTCCTCCTCCTCCCCCACCGCCAGCCCACAATGCCTACAGCACTCACGATGCCCTCGCTCGCTCCAGATACCTAACACGCATCAGTCCAACTTACGACACTACCAAATAACTCACTAACTAGGATATAATCAATCGCAATCTGCTAAGTGCGTCATAACGGCTTCTTACTACCCATACGCAAGACATCACGCATCGCTTCCAATCGTTTCAGGGCCGTAAGAAAGGCCTTCTCCTTCGTAGATAGATCACAGTTAATCCCCTTACCAAGCTTCTTATCAACCTCCTTGCCAGCCTTCTTGTAGAGGGCGTCCACGTCCTTTCGCGATAGGCAGGACTCATCATCCTTAGGCATATCTACACCAGGTATATCTATATTATCTCTTCATCCTCTAGCTATACAAAAGCTCACATTCAGCAGTTAGAGCTTATCACGACATAGACATACACGCACTCACCCTCGTCCCCAAGGCATACCCTCCACAGTCTCAACCACTATTAGTTTTCAACTTCTTTAATAGGCCAATCAGGCCAGACCTTAGCCTTCTTCCTAGCTGCCGTCAGCTCAGGAGTATCGTTAATCCTAGCTTTAAGCCAGGCCTCAGTGCTCGCGCTAAGACCAGCAGGCGAAGAGTTATCCATATCCATGTCTGTGTCCATGTCTAGTTTGTTATCTAATCGCTTAACAACATATAAGTTTAAAGAGTTTATATACTTAAAGAGATGCCTCCAGCATTTTATATGCTAAGTGTGGCCCTTTGGTACCACACAATCTTCGACCACACAACCACACAATATTAGCCATCTCCATCTAATCAGATCATCTATCACGTGACCATTTAAATCTTCTATCGCGCCCTAATCCCATCCAATTTCCCTTATATTGTATACCCATAGATATCTCATCGTCGCCGCAAGGCCCTCAATCTCCTCTAAGATAAGACTAACCTACTCTACGCTATCTTTATTATTACTATTAATACTATCTATACTTCTATTATATATACTACTATCTAATTTAGAAGTTTCTACTATATTTTTCTAACAGGTTTAGATATTATACTTTATCTCTCTATATATACTATAGAATTATTAAGTTAGTAGTATAGTTTTAGTAGTACTACTACTCTAAGTTCTCTTTAAAGAATTTACTATAATAAATATACTAGTCGCTACCTAGCTAGCTACTATTCTATACTTAAGACTATCTTCTATTTAGATCTAGTTTCTTTTCTATATTTTTTACTTAGTTAGAACTACTTATTACTCTTTAAGCTTATAGTTATATATAGCTAAAAGTGTATTTTATTATAGTATTAGCTTAGTACTCTTTATAAGCTAAGAAAAGCCTTTTTTAGTAGTTATTAGTAATTAAAAGAAGAAATTAGTAATAAGCTTTAATTATAACCTATATTTAAGTGTATTACTTAGTATTTTTAACTACTATAGCGCTTCTAGTATAGAGAGTTATAATAGAGTATTATTTTATAAGTAACATTAATACTTAATAGGAGATTTTAATAACGCGATATTATAGTAATAGTAATATAAGAAAGTAGTTAAGGCACTATTCTAGTACATTTTACTTAGTTAAATGTAGTATTTACTTAGTAAATATACGTAGGTAGAGTAGTTATAAGCGTATATTAAAGAAACTTTTTTAAATTTAGAACTATTATAACGCCTTATACTATTATAATACCTTATCCTATTATAACGCCTTACGTTGTTATAACTCTAATTTTTATATATCTATAAATATCTTATTATTATTAGAACGCTATTATTATTTAGGTAGACCCTATAGGCGGTAACGTAATAATTCTAGGTATAACTATAATCTTAGTAGTAGCTTATAGCTATACTAGAGATTTTCATAATAGATTATATAATACTATAGAAGGGCTATAGTTAAGCTATAAATAAGGCCTACTAGTAGATATATAATTATATAGTGCTATAGAAGCGCTATAGTTAAACTATAAATCTAGTAATGTTAATACTAATTATATATAGATATTAAAGGTTAAACTCTATATAATTACTTCTTAAAAGGACTCTATTATAGTATAATAGAGTAATGCGTAATAGAGTAAAAATAATAATACTATTATAGTTATAACACTATAAAGCTTCTAGCTAGTAATACTCTTACTTATCCCTTTATATATTATAATCTCCTCTTTAAAACTTATTTCTCTCTCCTAATATAGAATATTAATTATATTACTATACTTAGCTAGTAACTTACCTATAGTAAACTATACGCTTATACTAGATAGAGCTATATATAATAATAGTACTAAACTTATAATGTAAATAATTATTAATCTAGTTAACCTATTAACCTATTTAGTTTTCCCTAGTATAACTAACCTACTCTACGCTATCTTTATTATTACTATTAACACTATCTATACTCCTATCGTGCGTACTACTATCTAATTTAGAAGTTTCTACTACGTCTTTCTAATAGGTTCACGCATTATACCTAGTCTCTCTATATATACTATAATATTGTTAAGTTAGTAGTATAGTTTTAGTAGTACTACTACTCTAAGTTCTCTTTAAAGAATTTACTATAATAGACGCGCTAGTAGCTACTTAGTTAGCTACTATTTTATACTTAAGAGTACTCTCTATCTAGATTTACTTCCTTTTCTATATTTTTTGCTTAGTTAGAACTACTAATTACTCTTTAAGCTTATAGTTATATATACCTAAGAGCGCGTTTTATTATAGTATTAGCTTAGTACTCTTTATAAGCTAAGAAAAGCCTCTTTTAGTAGTTATTAGTAATTAAGAGAAGAAATTAGTATTAAGCTTTAATTATAACCTAAATTTAAGGATATTACTTAATGTTTTTAACTACTATAGCGCTTCTAGTATAGAGAGTTATAGTAGGGTATATAGACTAACTTTAATATAATCTAATACTACCTATATATTAATAGAGACTATTCTTATTACCTTAAAGGCCTTTATATAATTATCCTCTATAAATACTAAGAAGTAGGCGTCCTTAAAAGTAGAGAAGAAGGCTTCTTTATTAATATAGTAGACGCGCTAGCGTGCTAAGTCTTAGATATATTTAGAGTACTTACGCTTTAATAGTAAGAAGTAGACTATATTAAGTAGCTAGAGAATATATAATAAATAGGCTAGTATATAGAGCGTTAGAATCTTATATTCTAGGTAGTAGTTCTTAAAATTTTAGTTAAGGTAGCTCTTATAGCTATCTAGAATAAGTAGCGTATACCTCTCTACTTAATAGGTCTTTATATGCGCGTTAAAGTGCTCTAACTATACTAAACTAAGCGTATTATTTATCTAGCTATTCTTAGAGACTAATAGTTTCTAATTATATAGTATATCTACCTCTTTATACTATACTAAGATATAGACGCGTTCTTTATAAATAATAAAGAGTAAAGTTATATACCTTACTACGTAAATACTCTAGATAACTATTACCTACTTATAGTTACCTAGCTAGATAATATTAGGCTAGGTATATCTCTCTAAATCTATAATAACTTTTATAGATCTAATAACGCCTATCTAGAAGCCTATCTTATTAAAGTTATAGATATTCTTATTATAGATACTATACTTAGCTTTAGTCTCTTTAACTAGCTTAATCTATACGCTAATTACCTCTAGGTCTTTCTATAGCTTTCTCTACCTATTCTTTAGGTAATTAAATACTATCTTAAGCTTATCTAAATATATTATAAAGCGCTTAGCTCCCTTAAGAATAGAGACTAATATATTTTTTAATAATCTTTTTTATTAAAATACTTCTACTATGTAACATAAACTTTGTTCAAATAACTATTATAAACGCTAATTACTAACTACCTACGTAACGTTATATTACTAAGACTTAATAGCTACTAGTAGGCAGCGAAAATTAACTACAATAACTACAACAACTATAATAACTATAACAACATCTACGCCTATAGCTATAAAGCTACAACATAACTAAGCTATTACAATATAGTAAAGATAGCTATCTTAATACTATCTTCTCTACGCAGACCTAACCTAATATCTAATACTTAATACCTAATACTAATATTAATACTAATACTAATACTAATGCTAATATTAATATTAATACTATCCTCCTCTTACTAGCTATTGCTATTGCTATCGCTATAAGCTGTTGCTATTGCTATTATTATAGTCGTAGTTATTATTACTATTACTATTACTATAAACTATTGCTATCACTATTATTATAGTCGTCGTAGTTGTTAATTAATACTATCTACGCTAATCTATACGTTTAAGTAATCTCTGCTATAAAAAGAAGATCTACTAGCAACTTATAATATTCTTTATAATTAATAAGGTTATCTAGGAACCTCTTATAATAGGATTAGATAGAGAGATACTCCTTAAGTACTATGCTTAAGTTAGTTAACTCCTACAGCTAGTCCTTAACAAAAAGTTTCGCACTAGCTAATAAGCCTATCTATAGCAAAAGGTAGTAGGCTATCGTATATAGAGCGACTAGAAGCAGCCTTATCTTCTATAGTTTAGTAGTATCCTTTTTATTCTTTAAACTAAGCAGGCGTTCTTGCATATATAAGAGATAGAACTTAGAAAGGATATATAATAGTAGACTAAAGCGACGTAGTAGTTTATTAAGATAGACTACGTAGGTAGTATAGATTTCGCTATTATTAATAATCTTAATAAGCCTAGTACTATCCTTATATATAGCCCTATCTAAGACATTATATATTACGTCCGTAATAATAGCTAGGCGCGATATAATTAATTAGATATTAGATATTAAGAGAGTTTTAAGATAGGAGAAGATTATAGTATATAAAGAAATAAGTAGAAGTAAACTAGAAGCTTTATAAAAATTTTCTTAGACCCTTTATAGAGTTAAACTATACAACTTTAATATTCTCTACTATAGCTTATCTATTACGCAATCGCATCCTAAATACTAAGTCTTATCTATAGCTCGTCTATAGCTTATCTATAGTTTGTCTATAGCTTATCTATAGCTCGTCTATAGCTCGTTTAAAGCTTGTGTATAGCTTAGTTATAGTATTACGCAATCTATTATAATAATCTTAGGTGCAGTATACTACTAGAATTATAGTTATACTTAAATTATTACCTTACCGCCTATAGGATCTAGCTAAAGAACAAAAGATAGTACTCTAGCAACAATAAGGCGTTTATAGACATAGATAAATTAGCGTTGCAATAGAATAAGGAGTTGCAATAGAATAAGAAGTTGCAATAGAATAAAGAGTTACAATAGAATAAGTAGTTATAATAGGACAAGTAGTTACAACAGGACAAGAAGTTGCAATAGAATAAGACGTTATAATAGGACAATATATTGCAATAGTATAATGCGTTACAGTAGTTCTCAATTTAAAAAAGTTCCTTTATTATACACTTATAGCTACCCTACCTACGTATATTTACTAAGTTAATACCGCATTTAACTAAGTATAAGGTGCTAGAATAGCGCCTTAACTACTTTCTTATATTACTATTACTACAATAACGCGTTGTAAAGATCTACTATTAAGCATCAATATCACTTGTAAAACAATAAAGCGCTTAGCCTACTTCTTACTAATAAACTTCCTACTATAGGCACTTAGGAGTTTATTAGCTATATCTTCTATCTTATATAGCTAAACTAAGTATCCTTAATAATTAAGGTTAAGAATATATTAGATAAGCGTCTACTCTTCTATCTAAGTAAGCTTATAGTAGGTATTATATAAATCTAGCTTAGAGTAGACTCTACTATATTAGTTAATAAGTATAGAGCGTAGAACTCTAAAGGCGTTAGTAGCGTATGAGAGGCTAGAAAACTCTTTATTCTTATAAGTAAGAAGGGCTATATTAATTCTATCTTCTTAATTAGTTATCATCGCGTATTGTTATTAAGGTATAACGTAAGAAAGAGGATAGTAGTAGTCTTAGTAAGAACTAACTAAGTTAATAGGTTAAATAGGTCGATAATTATTTACGTTCTAGATTATTAATAATAGTATCCTTTCTAGTTACTATACTATCTATCTTAATATAATACTATATTACCTTACTCTACGCTATAGCTTTCTATACTACTATCTTTTATATATATATAAGAATATCTTCTTAATTTAAATAATAGATATAATACTACTAAACTATAGAATATAAAGCTTCTTCTAGTTACTCTATATACTATAGCCTACTATCTATAGCTATAGATAGACTTATTAGCTAGCGTAATAATATTTATCTAGAATTAGCTAGATAAGTTAATAGCCTTAAGTAGAGCGCTTAAGAAGTATTACTCTATTTAACCCTACTATAAGTAGTTTCTAGATAACCTTATTATAGACAATAGATATTATAAGATACTAGGCTACCTTCTTATTATTATAGAGCTTGCTTTAATATTTATACTAGCGTAGATAGGCATAGAGGTAGGTATAGTAGTAGGTATAGAGGTAGACGTATAGGTAGATACTAAAGTAGATAGTAATTATAAAGGTCTACCTAAAGGTTAACCTATAGTTAGTTTTTAGAAGGATAAGCGAATTTAATAAGTAAGAGATATATAGCATAATTAGAAGATTAATATAATATATAGTAGTTAAGAATTAAAATCTAGTATTAGAATACTAATTAAAATTAAATATAATAAGCTATAAGAGCTTATTACCTAAGACTATATTCTTAATAAGTATTCTATATTTTATACTATTCTACCTTAACCTATACTATCCTATACGTAGGATATTATAGAATATTATAGAATTCTATAGAATATATATTACTTATCCTAAGATAGCGTTATACTAAGCCTATAGAATTACGTATTTTAGTAGAGTAATATTATCTATTAGTTTTAAAGATACTAACTTCTTAGATACTTTTTCTAGAATAAATTCTATTATCCTTTTACTATATATTCTACCTATCTCTCTTTAAAGTTTATAATACTACTCTCTCTCTTCTTCTTTTATATTCTTATAAAATAACTTAATACTTTCTTATAATATTACTTATTATTACACTAAAGGTAATTATATAAATAGTATTAGAGAGCTTAATATAGTTACTTAGAGAAGATTAAGGGCCTTATAGTAATAATAAGATATCTATAGGTATATAATATAAGGGAAATTAGATAGAATTAGAGTATAATAGAAGATTTAAATAGTTACGTAATAGATAATAAATTAGACAAAGATAGCTAATATTATATAGTTATATAGTTAAAGGTTATATAGTACTAAAGGGCTATACTTAGTATATAAAATACTAGTAGAGGTATCTCTTTAAGTATACTCTATTATCTAATAACTAGATATAATAGACTCTAATATAGTTAAACTATAAGTAGAACTACCTTACCTTATTAGTATAGATATAGAGGCCTAGCTTATAGCTAGAATAAAGTAAAAGAGTCCTAAGCTAGTAGTAGCTAGAAAGAAAGTAAAGATCTAGCCTAAATAGCCTATTAAGAAAGTTAATAAATAGGAGTAGGTAAAACTATAGAAAGTATATCTTAGTAAATTTAAGTATAAAGGTATATAATAGTAATAGTAATAGTAATAGGTATTATATCTTATAAGCTAACTATTATAGGTATAGAGCTCTTTCTATTATAAGAAGTAGTAGATGCTCTCTATAGGAAGATCTATAAGAAGACTAATAAGCACCTAATAAAAGAAGAAGAAGCCTTTCTAGCTAGTCTATAATAGTCTAAAGTATTAAATCTACTCTTATATATAGGTAAAAAGCTATAATATACTTAGTAGATTATAATTAATTATATTCTAGTTAGTAAGTTATTTAGTAGTATAATAAGTTAGACTAGTATATATTAAATATCTAGAGTAAGTAAGAGTATTATAAGTGCTATAGGTATTATAGGCTAGTAGTAGAGAAGAAGAAGAAGGAGGAGGATAAGTTATATTATATCGCGTAGGTAGACTTAAGTGTCCAAATATTAGATATTTATTTACGCAGTAGCGCTATAATTAAGCTTATACTACCTATAATTATTTAATATACTAATATTATAATATTAGTACTTATATAGTAATTTAGTAATAGTAATAGTAATAGTAATCCTAATTCTAATTACGCGCGTAGCGTAGAGTAGGCTAAGTAGCTAACTTAGTATTATTTTTAGATAGAGCGACTATATCGCAACAGCTAGGTAGTAACTAGCCTAGAGTATCTAGATCTAGCGCTAACTATAGTTAATTATTAGTATTATATAAAGAAGAACCTAAAGTACTAAATATTATTATTAAAGAAGGAATATAGAAATTATTACTATAGTAGTATAAAGTTATATATACTAGTAGAGATACCTATACTAGACTATTCTAAACTAGATAGTAAGTTAGCTTACTTAGAAAAATAGAAAGCTAATACTAATAAAACTAAGATAGAAGCGCTAAATACTCTATTAATAGCTTAAGCTAAGAAGAATTATCTCTATAAATAATAAAAGATAATAAAGCATTATAAATAGAAGTAGATTAATAAGTCTAAGAAATATATAGAGGAGATTAAGGCGTTAGAGGTAGTTAAGAATATTAATTATAAAGTTACGTATTTAGATAATAGTATAATACTTAGTACTCTAATATTAGACTAGAGTATCTTTATACTTACTTACTTAGGTAATAAGCCTAAGTTTACTAATCTTACTTTTTAATATACTATACTAGTCGCTAATATTAGATTATAAGATTTATATCTAGTTCTTATATATTTTTACTATCTAGGTATCTTAACTTTTTAACTAGATATTCTATTCTAATATTTATAACTTAGTATATAATAATTTTCTTAACTTAGAATTTATTTTCTTCTTCTATCTTATAATAGAAGGTTCTCTATAATAGCGTTTCTAGGTATATTAGTTCTAATAGCTTATTATAGAATCTTAGATAGATTCTAGTATCTAGTAGTAAGTTAAGTATATATATAACTAGTCTATTTTATTTAAGAATTAAAAATAGTCTAACTTTAATATTATTAAGTCTCTTACTTAGTCTTTTTATATATAGATTCTCTATAAGTAGATATACTTTATCTCTCTTCTTTAGCTAAAGTGCTATTTTTATCTTTTTATTAATATAAAAAATACTCTAGTATTATACCTTCTTAAGTACTATTCTTAGTAACTTATAGGTTTTCTTTAGCTTATTAGCTATAGTAATAGCTACTTCTATTTTCTAACTTAGAAGTATATATATAAAGAGATTTAGGTATCTCTTATAATTTATATAGAATAAAGTCTATCCTATAGACTTTAAGAGCTTATTACTATAGGCTATCTATACTATAAGTAGTAGCGAAACTTAGTTAGTTTACTAGTAATTAATATATATCTATAGGTATACTTTTATTATTTAGTTTATTCTCTCTATCTATCTATCTTTCTATCTATAAATAAAACGCTATTAATAGCTTATATTTTATACTAATTATAGCTAATAGTATTATCTAAAAGTTTAAAGTAAAAAGCTTATCTTAGTTACTAATAATTAACTTTAGTAAACTATAGTATCTAATAATTTAATTATTAATAATATATACTAGATATACTACTATAAAATTATTTCTAAATAGTATATACTCTACTTACTTAGTAAAATAATTAACTATAATAAGAATTACGTTATATCTAATATTTATTACTAGATCTCTTAAGACTAGTAAGCTAGTAATAAAGTCTATAGAGATATCTTTCTAATATTCTTTAGTTAGCTCTAGAGCTTATATCTTACTATAATATATACAAGTACTATATTTATTTCTCTAATAGTCTATATATTTTATAATAAATAAGCTAACCTTTTTCTTTATTTATATAAACTTATAGTTTTATCTAATAAGTTCTATTATTCTAGTAATGCCTAGATAACTATATATAGAGTTATTATAGTATTACTATATAATTCTATCTTATAATTCTCTTAGTATATTATTTCCTATATTAAGAAGTATATTTAGCGTTCTAGCTAGTCCGAGAGATATATCATTATTAATTCTAAGTATTATAGTATTAATAATTTTCTTTAATTCTATAATATCTAGTCTATAGCTAAGAGTATCTACTCTACTATTCTCTTTTTCTAGTATATATATAATTTTAAACTTATATTATTCTAATATTTCTAACTATCTTACCTATCTATAGTTAAGTACTTTTATAGTTATAAAGTTTACTAGATTTTTATAATCTATATATATTATAAGTTCTAAGTAGCTTTCTATATATACTTTTTAGTACTATAAGTATATAACAATAGCTAGTAGCTTCTTATTATAAATATTATATTATTCTTCTAGTTATATAAATTTATAAGAGTAGTAAGTAATAAAGTACTATTTACCTTTATATAATTAACTTATATATCTATCTAGTATAAGATTTAAGGTATTAGTCTTAAAGTATAGTAATTATTCTACTTAAAATATATAGAAGTATAGTAGTTCTATAATTATATTCTTACGCTTCTAGAAAGCTTTCTCTACTTTCTTACTCTACTTAAAGAGTACATTTTTTCTTATAAGTCTAGTTAAAAGTATAGTAATTTTAAAATAATTCTTAATAAACTATCTATTAAAGTTGAGAAATTCTAAAAATAACTAGATTTTCTTAACTATTACTAGTTATAACTATTTCTTAACTACCTTAATCTTATCTTTATTTATATATACTCTATCTACTTCTACTATATATTCTAAGAAGTTAATCTTAGTCTTATAGAATTTATACTTCTCTAGCTTAAGTTAGAGGAGATTAAGGGCCTTACAGCGACGATAAGATATCTATAGGTATATAATATAAGGGAAATTAGATAGAATTAGAGCGCAATAGAAGATTTAAATAGTTACGTAATAGATAATCTAATTAGATAGAGATAGCTAATATTATATAGTTGTATAGTCAAAGATTATATAGTACTAAAGAGCTACACTTAGTATATAAAATGCTAGAGGTATCTCTTTAAGTATATAAACTCTTTAAACTTATATATTATTAAGCAATTAGACAATAAACTAGATATAGATATAGATATAGATATAGATAACCTATAGGCGTCTTCGCCTACTAGTCTTAGCGCGAGCACTAAGGCCTAGCTTAAAGCTAGGATTAATAACACTCCTAAGCTAATAGTAGCTAGGAAGAAGACTAAGGTCTAGCCTAATTAGCCTATTAAAGAAGTTAAAAACTAATAGTAGTTAAGACTATAGAGGGTATACCTTAAGGATAAGAGTAAGTGCGTATATATCTATATTGTGATAAGCTCTAACTAGTATAGATATACCTAAGGATAATAAGTTCTGCCTATTACGAAAGGATGTAGACGCCCTCTATAAGAAGGCTAGTAAAGAGGTTAATAAGAAGCTTAGTAAGAGGATTAACTATAATCTATCTAGAAAGGAGAAGGCCTTCCTTATAGCTCTAAAATAATTAGAAGTAATACGTAATATCCTATATATAGGTAGTAAGAAGCTATTATAATATACTTAGTAGATCGTAATTAATTATATTCTAGTTAGTAAGTTATTTAGTAGTATCGTAAGTTAGACTAATATATATTAGGTATCTAGAGTAAGTAAAGGTATTATAAGTGCTATAGGTATTATAGGCTAGTAGTAGAGGAGAAGAAGAAGAAGAAGAAGAATTAGTTACGTTATATTGCGTAGGTAGACTTAAGTGTTCTACTATTAGATGTTTGTTTATATAGTAGTGCTATAATTAAGCTTATGCTACCTATAATTATTTAATATGCTAATATTATAATATTAGTACTTATATAGTAATTTAGTAATAGTAATAGTAATAGTAATTCTAATTATAATTATAATTACGCGCGTAGCGCAGGGTAGGCTTAGTAAGTAACTTAGTAGGTAACTTAGTATTATTTTTAGATAGGGCGACTATATCGTAATAGCTAGGTAGTAACTAGCTTAGGGCATCTAGATCTAGCGCTATTAAGTTAGAGATTAAACTAGTTAAGAGCCCTTAGTACTATCTTAATATATCTAATATAGTTCTTTTAAGTCTTAGAGTAGATAAAAATATTATCTAAATAAGCTATAATAAAGATATCTAGATATACTCTTAATATATTATTAGTAAGCTCTTAAAATATAGCTAAGGTATTTATAAGTCTTAATAGTATAAATATATATTTATAATATCTATATCTTATTTAGAATACTATTTTCTACTTATTACTTTATTAATTCTAATAAGGTAGTATCTATTTTAAAGGTCTAATACTATAAAAACTTTTATATAAGATAAATAATCTTAAAGTTCTATAATATTTAGTAGAGAGTATTAATTCTTAACTATAATATTATTAAGCTTATAATAGTCTATATAGAGTTTTAGTTTTCTATCTTTCTTTAGAATAAATATAATTAGATATTCTACTAGTAACTATAATAGCCTAATATAGCCCTTTACTAGGCTTATCTTAATATAATTATATAGCGTGCTTAATTCTTTTTCTAATAATCTATAAATTAGGCTAAAAGTTAGTTACTATTTTTTCTATAAAATAATCTTATAGTCCTAAGACTAATTCTTTAGTAATACTTAGTTATTTACTACTTTCTAAAATAAATATATAAATTCTTTATATTTATTAGAGTATTCTAGAGTTATATATTTCTCTAATTCTTTAGCTTTATAACCTAATAGATTTCTATTAGTATTAACTAAGTTAGACTCTTATTTCTTAAGGCTATTTATATAGAGCGAGGTTTACTATCTTTTAGTAATATTATATATTATAATCTTTCTTCTCTTATCTACTATTATATAATAATAATATATAGGTAAACTTATAGTTATATCTAGTCTATAGTACTTAAATAAGAATATCTTTAACTTCTAGTTAATCTATAGGTTATATTTTTATAACTAGAGAAGCTCTAATATAATATTATAGGTAGCTAGTCTAAAAATATCTAGGTCTAACTTCTTATAGTATCTTTAGATAGAAAGTATTACTTATTTAACCTTATATATAATTTAACTATTACTTAGTATAGGCTCTTTATTAGCTATATATAGTAGGTAATCTTCTTATTTCTTTAGTACCTTTAGTTAAGCTATCTATACTATATATACTAAAATCTAGTATACTTATAATTCTAAATCTACTAATACTATTATCTACTATTCTCTAAGCTATACTAGTAGCTTAAGAAGTTAGCTAAAGAAATCTACTATATTAATCTTCTTACCTAGCTACTCTAGACTATTTATAGGCCTAAAAAAGCCTAATTTCTAAATCTATAGAAATTCTTAACTATAGTATAAAGGTTATATTTCTTATTAAGGTATATTTACTAGTTAGGTTATCTATATTTCTAAGTATATTATTAATTATATTCTTTTTACTATATCTACTATATCTAAATAATCTTCTATATATTCTTATACCTAGAGAAGTATACTCTCTCTCTCTTATTCTAAAGATATTATAGGTATAGGTTACTTTTATAGTTAAACTATTACTACTTATAATACTTAACTCTACCTAGTTTTCTTAAAAACTATAATAAGCTTTTCTAACTTAAGTAGTAAGTCTTATAATAGTTATAATATAGTTTATAAGTAAGTTACTTATCTAAGTAAGTTACTTACTTTCTACTAGCGCTAATATTAAAATATTATTATATACCTTAATTATAGTTAATAAACTATTATAATATACTAAATTAATTATTAGAATTACTACTATTACTTATACTATCTATCTTAACTACGTAGGTATAAGCGTTATATCTAGTCTACTTATAACGCCTATACTATCTCTCTCCTTATACTCTCTTTAATATACTCTTACTATTACTATAACTACTACTTACTTATTTAGCTAATACTTTTTATATCTTACTTATAGTAAGAGTCTTCTCTATCTATATATATTATTACTTATAGCTCTTATACTTATTTATTATATTAAGAGCCTCTTAAAGAGTACTTATTTTCTTATATAGTAATACTATTTTATATACTATCTATTATACGCCTTTACTTAGCTATATAACCTTTTTATTAAGTAAACTTATAGAAGATCTAAAGTAATTTTTTACTCTCTATTAAATAAGAGTGCTTTAAGCCTTAACTTTATAGATATTATATAGTATCTATACTTTCTAGATATCTATCTATTATAGTAATTAGGTTAGTATCTATAATACTATATTAAGCTTTAACAGTATAGCCTATAGATTATATAAAACTAGACTAGTATCTTTAAAGTCTACCTATATATTCTCTTTTATATAAGTCTACTTAAAAGCTACTTTAAAGGCTAGTAAGAAGGTCTTCTTACTAATATAGTAGGTATAGTTATATACTAAGCCTAAGATTTTATTACTATATACGCGCTTTTATAGCGAAAAGTAAGTAATATTAAGAGGCTATAGAAGATATAAAAAGTAAGTAGATATATAAAAAAGAATAATATTTTTTTTCTTATAATATACTCTATAAGTATATAGTACTTCTAAGTATATAGTATCTTTTTACTAAGCCTCTACTAATACTACTCTCTATATATAATACCTTAACGTAACTAAACTAAAAAGGTCTTAAATAAAGCTTATATATAAACTATAATTTAGGTTATATAAAAAGATATAATACTAAAGCCGTAATACGCTATAGCTATCTTTAGTGTCTTAGAGAATACTCTATAAAGACGCTTAGCTAGAACACCTTTATAGTATAATTATAGACCTAAAATAATAGCTCTCTATAGATTAGAAGAGGTAGTAATTATTAGATATATAATAAATAAAGTTAATAAAGAATACCTATTCTAGCTTACTAATATAGAAGATATAGCTAATTCTCTACTTATAAGTTATCTCTAGATACTAGTTAGTAAGAACTAGTCTATAAACTTTATTAAGTACTACTCTAAGCTTAAAGTTAAGTCTAATTAAAAGTATAAGTATAAAGAAGCTCTCTATAAAGATCTTATTATTATTAGAGACTAGTTTAAGCTTATAGAGAGTACTAAAGCTAAGTATAGTATCTAGAATAAAAATACCTATAATTTTAATAAGACTAGCTTTATAATAGGCGTAATATTAATAGAAGTAGTAGTTATAGTAGTAGAGTATTAAGAATAACTAAAGATAGTGTAGCTAAGTAATTAGAAGTAGACTATAGTTATCTAAAGTATTAATATAATAGGCTAGCTATCCTACTCTTTATTATCTCCTAAGGTAAGTACTACCTCTCTACCTAGTATAAAGAGAAGAATCTACTATAGGATTAGGTTATTAGAGTCTTTATAAATAGCTAGATAATTAATAAGCTTAGTATAGAGTAGCTAGAGTACTTTAATAAGTATATAAAGAAGAGAACTATTAGTAGCTATTACCTACTAGTTCTAGATAGTTATAAGAGCTATAGCTTAATTAATTTCTATTAGCTCTAACGTAAATAATTATCGACCTAGTTAACCTATTAACCTAGTTAGTCCTTACTAAGACTACTACTATCCTCTTTCTTACGTTATACTTTAATAATAATACGCGATAATAACTAATTAAGAAGGTAGAATTAATATAGCTTTTCTTACTTATAAGAATAAAGAGTTTTCTAGTCTCTAACGCGCTACTAACGCCTTTAGAGTTCTATACTCTATGCTTATTAACTAATATAGTAGAGTCTACTCTAAGCTAGATTTATATAACGCCTATAATAAGCTTACTTAGATAGAAGAGTAGATACTTATCTAATATATTCTTAACCTTAATTATTAAGAATACTTAGTTTAGCTATATAAGGTAGAAGATATAGCTAATAAACTTCTAGATATCTATAGTAGAAAGCTTATTAGTAAGAAGTAGGCTAAGCACTTTATAATACGTTTAGATAAGCTTAAGATAGTATTTAATTATCTAAAGAATAGGTAGAGAAAGCTATAGAAAGACTTAGAGGTAATTAGCGTATAGATTAAGCTAGTTAAAGAGACTAAAGCTAAGTATAGTATTTATAATAAGAATATCTATAACTTTAATAAGATAAGCTTCTAGATAGGTGTTATTAGGTCTATAAAGGTTATTATAGGTTTAAAAAGATATACTTAGCCTAATATTATCTAGCTAGGTAACTATAAGTAGGTAATAGTTATCTAGAGTATTTATATAGTAGAGTATATAACCTTACTCTTTATTATCTATAAAAGACGTGTCTATATCTTAGCGTAGTATAAAAAGGTAGATATACTATATAATTAGAAACTATTAGTCTCTAAGAATAGCTAAATAAATAATATACTTAGTTTAGTATAGTTAGAGTACTTTAACGTATATATAAAGACGTATTAGGTAAAAGGGTATAGGCTACTTATTCTAGATAGCTATAAGAGCTATCTTGATAAGAATTTTAAGAACTACTACTTAGAATATAAGATTCTAACGCTCTATATACTAGCCTATTTATTATATATTCTCTAGCTACTTAATATAGTCTACTTCTTACTATTAAAGTGTAAGTACTCTAAATATATTTAAGACTTAGTACGCTAGCGCGTCTACTATATTAATAAGAAAGGTTTTCTCTCTACTTTTAAGAACGCCTACTTCTTAGTATTTATAGAGAAGAATTATATAAAGGTCTTTAAGGTAATAGGAATAGTCTCTATTAATATATAAGTAGTATTAGATTATATTAAAGTTAGTCTATATACTCTACTATAACCCTCTATTATTTTATAAGTAATATCGATACTTAGTAGTAGATTTTTATAATGCGGTATTATAGTAATAGTAATATAAGAAAGTAGTTAAGGCGCTATCCTAGCACCTTATACTTAGTTAAATGTAGTATTTACTTAGTAAATATACGTAGGTAGAGTAGCTATAAGCGTATAATAAAGAAACTTTTTTAAATTTAGAACTATTGTAATACCTTATATTATTGTAACGCCTTATTCTATTATAACGCTTTATTCTATTATAACGTCTTATTCTATTATAACTTCTTATTCTATTATAACGCTTATTTTTCTATATCTATAAATATCTTATCGTTGTTAGAATAGTTGTTTGGGCGGACTCTATAGGTAGTAATACAATAATTCTAGGTGTAACTATAATCTTAGTAGTAGCTTATAGCTATACTAGAGATTTTTATAATAAATTGCGTAATACTATAGAAGCGCTGTAGTTAAGCTATAGATAAAGCCTAGTAGTAGATATATAATTACGTAGTGCTATAGAAGCGCTATAGTTAAGCTATAAATCTAGTAATTATAATACTAATTATATATAGATATTAAAGGTTAAACTCTATATAATTACTCTTTAAAGGGACTCTATTATAGTATAATAGAGTAACGCGTAATAGAGCAAAAATAATAATACTATTATAGTAGTAATACTATAAAGCTTCTAGCTAGTAATACTTCTACTTATTTCTTTATATATTATAATCTCCTCCTATCTTAGATAAGTTATTTAGGCTAGTCTATTTCTCTAATTAGAAGTACCTTAGAACTTACTTCTCTCTCTTAATATAGAATATTAATTATATTACTATACCTAGCTATTAACTCGCCTATAGTAAACTATACTCTTATGCTAGATAGGGCTATATATAATAATAGCACTAAACTTATCTAGATTATTAATAATAGTATTCTTTCTAGTTACTATACTATCTATCTTAATATACTACTACGTTGCCTTAGTCTACGCTATATCTTTCTATACTACTATCTCTTATATATATAAGAGCGTCTTCTTAGTTTAAGTAATAGACATAATACTACTAAACTATAAAATATAAGGCTCCTCCTAGTTACCCTATATACTATAGCCTACTATCTATAGCTATAAATAGACTTATTAGTTAGTATAATAATATTTATCTAGAATTAGCTAGATAAGTTAATAGCCTTAAGTAGAGTACTTAAGAAGTATTACTCTATTTAACTCTACTATAAGTAGTTTCTAGATAACCTTATTATAGATAATAGATATTATAAGATACTAGGCTACTTTCTTATTATAGTAGAGGTTGCTTAAATATTTATACTAGCGTAGGTAGGCGTAAAGGTAGGTATTAAAGTAGGTAGTAATAAACTAATAGATAATAAGTAGATAGTATTAGTTAATAATAGTAATAATAGTAATAATAGTAATAGTAATAGTAATAGTAATAATAATAGCTTATACTAATAGTAATAATTAGTAAGAAGAGAATAGTATTAATATTAATATTAGTATTAGTATTAGTATTAATATTAGTATTAAGTATTAGGTATTAGATATTAAGTTAAGTCTATATATAAAAGATAGTATTAAGATAGCTATCTCTACTATATTATAGTTACTTAGTAGTATTAGTATTATAATTATATTATAGCGTTATAGATATAGGCGTAGATATTATTATAGTTATTATAGTTAATCTTTACTATCTATTAGTAGCTATTAAGTCTTAGTAATATAATATTACGTTAGTAGTTAGCGTTTATAATAGTTATTTAAATAAAGTTTATATTATATAGTAGAAGTATTTTAATAAAAAAGATTATTAAAAAATATATTAGCCTCTATTCTTAAGAGAGTAAAGATAGTATAGTAAAGTAACTAAAAGTAGATTATAACTATCTAGAGTATTAATATAATAAAATAAGTAATTTTACTTTTTATTAACTTTACTAGTAAGTACTACCTCTTAGTCTAGTATAAGAAATAAGGTAAACTCTAGAACTATATTATTAGAGTCTCTAAAAATAGCTAGATAATAAATAAGCTTAGTATAGAGTAGCTAGAGTACTTTAATAGATATATAGATAAGAGGACTATTAGTAGCTATTACTTACTAGTTCTAAATAGTTATAAGAGCTATAGCTTAACTAAATTCTACTAGCTTTATAAGAAGAAGAAAATAATTACTCTCTTTTTACTTTTATACTTATTATACCTACTATAGCTACTTAATATTAAGTATTTTATTCTATTAAAGAATATATATAGATACTAAACTAAAAAGTTAATATATATTAAGATTACTTATATTACTAAAATAGAGTTCTTACTATACTTTATTACTATCAAAACGCCTATATTATAAAAAGTAATATTCTAGAAGACTTCTAAGGTACTAGCTTAGTTCTATTAAATCTAGAGTCTATAGTATTAATACTTAATATTTACTTATATACTCTACTATTATAGACTATTAAAAATTATTCTTAGTAGTTATAGACTCTAAGTAATACTCTTAAATTAGAGTTATAATTAATACTAGTAAAGTAGTGAATTTAGAGGTATATAGATAGCTTACTAATATTAATAGTTAAGACTATTAATAAGCTTATAAAGAGAGTAGAGATAATAGTATTCTCTTTAGTATTAATAACTAAGTATAATACTAAACTTAAAGTAGTAAATAAAGTAGCTATATAATATAAATTATATAAAAGAAAGTAAATATAGTAAAAAAATTATAGTTAATAAAAGTATATATTTAATAACTTTAAAGAAGTTTAGAGTATATAGTAATAGAAAGAAGGTAAAGAAAAAAGTATATATTAAAGTAGGTAAATTATATTAAAGGCGCTATAAATACTATAGTAAGGCTAGTTATAACTTATATACCTATAAGTAAGATATAGTAGTAGATTCTAAGTAGAATAGTTTATTATAATTTCTAATTATAGTTCTATATAGTACTATACTATTATACGTAGTTATAGTTTTAGAAATAGTCTTAGTAAAAAGGTTCTACTTACTTAAAAGTTCTACTCGCTTATTAACTACATTAGTCTATTTTAGCGATAGGGATAAGCGTTTACTATCGTGGCGCGGCAAACGCGTTACGCGTGTCCTGTCCAAAGCGCTAAGACACGCGCAAAAAATTCGGCATGCGAGAGCTATCCACTATGCCAGCGAAGCTTGACGATCATTTGTTCAATGACCTATCGCGACAACAAACAGACACACTTCACCCTTAGTTCGCTCGCAGCAGTTTCCTAGCGGTACTTACTTTATCGTTCGCTTCTGATTCCCGATCACCGGCAACAAATCGTACCTTTCTCTCTCCATTGTGACTGCATCCTTTTGCGGGGCATCACAATCTATCCGAATGTCTCATTGCTTCCTAGCACGTACATCATTCGCACGGTTTGCACCGCCCACGCCTATAATGGTCAGAATGTCCGGGCGGCTCGTCCAGATTTGCTGACACCAGAGGTGGAGAGCTGCGGGGTCTCTTCTCGACAGTAGTGGAAGAAGCCAGAGAAAGACACGTTGGCTCGAGGCGGGGTTGCGACGCGGCCAAAAACTGCGGAACGTTCGACCGATGAGAGGGGTCCAGCTAAGGATGTCCACTTGCTGATCCGGTACGACCACAGGTGTCGCACTCACCATTTGTAAGAGCACTGGACGGCTGTCGAACGATAATTATGTGTTCATGTTGGCACTGGTGTACTAACCTGTATTCTCGACAGTATCCCAGACGAATCCGAGGCTATAAGTAGAAAGACGAAGTAAATTCTCACGAATGTTCTTCGTACGAGCCATGATTTACTACATCAACGTAAGAAACTCGGATGAGAATTATCGCTTCATGCCTAACTGTGTTCATAGGCTCCGATTCCTAGCATCAACAGGACTGATCGAGAAAAGAGTATGTTGATTCTGCATCTTTCATGAATTAACCACGGTACATGCGACCATATCCAATCATGGCATGCCTAATCCAGTTACTGCAAATGCCACATAACCTTGCATGACTGCATCCTGGAGGAAGCGCGCTTGCTAGGGTTAATAAAAAGACCAGCCAATAAGATATTTCAGGGCGTTACATAACGGGCTTTCGTCCAAAAGAGGGTAGAATGGGAATTAGCTCCATTTCCTATGCGTTGGAACTTATTACTTGCTATCACAGGCCGACTTGACCGCAAAAGCTCCACCGACAGACATCAACATCGTATGAAACCATCCAAATGGCTTCATCCAACAGCAATACCTACTCTACTAACAAGTATCTGGCCCAAGTGCGGACCCAAAACACAACCGTTCCTGGCGGCAGTCGCTCAACAACGCTCTCGGGAGTCAAGGATGCCGACTTCGTTGCGATAGGCCTTGGAGGCACAAACATGCTGGCTATGCTGTGGGCTATAGCTATGGGCCGCCGTGCAGTTGGCGTCGATCTGCGTGGCGATCCATTCCTGGGCGTCCATTGGAATATACGCGAAGATATGTACCACCAACTGGGACTCATTGACAGGATGATGCTAGATCGTTATGGAGCAGACATCCTCCCAAAGAGACTCGACGGATCGCTTCTCAACTTAGCTGACTTGTTCTACCACAAATCAACGAAGTCTAGAGACATCATCCCGGGAGCCATAATCGAAGGTTACGATAAATCACATCACATGACTGGCGACATTCACAACATCGAGTACATCGATGATCGCTGGAAAAATGGCAAGCCACATCGCACAGTGACCACTGTGCCGCCGCCAGCAATTCCGACCCAGCCGGATCCAAGCAAGATACGGACCAATATGGCAGAAGTGCTTGATGGACCATCAACATGGCAGGCTGCTGCTTTCTCTATCCAATTACTCCTTCGCCGTTATCTTGAGGCGCTTGAGAAGATAGATCTTGCAGCCGAAAGAACCCCCAGGTGTCGTTTGTTCACTAAGCATCGCGTGGTGCAAGATGGAAGTGGTTTAGTGAATCTACCCTGCGGAAGAATTAGTATCCGTATCGAAGAGGTTATGGAACTCCAATATCATAACGAATTACAGCGGATCCGTACTCCAGGAAGCAACTTCATTGATCTAGGTGTTCCGGAACTCTGTAGCATTGCGACAGGCATAAACTGCCGCGAAGCAGAGCAGTTGGGCTTTGAACAGCATGATGTGGAGGTAGACCATGGCGATGGACAAGGTCCCAAAGTAGCGCAAGCCGACTTTGTAGCTGGGCAATTCAACATCCTTGTCGACGGTCGCTTGCGACGCCGCATCGCCTCTGAGTTTGACCAGCATGGAAATGAGTCTTGGGTGCGTCAAATAGCGGTCGGCCACGAAGGCGATCCCCGGGTATCCTGGCTTATCGTCGAAGTGCCAGAGTTCGTGTCTTTATGTCCTATAGAGCGCGGGCTAGTAGGCAAACATACCAGCAAGGACTCTGCTGAATACTTCGCAAGCTACCAACTCTTATTGTACGACTACTACATCTCTCAAGCCTCGCTTATTCTCGAAATCCCGCCTGACGAGCTACGCCGCGTAAGCATGGTTTATGGTCCCAAGCCCTTTAGTCTTGTTGAACGCATTGGAACTGACGCCCGCGTTGCTACAAATGCTGTCGTAGCGGGTGACTCGTTCGGGAATGGTCACTTTCTACACTCAGCAGGCGCCATGTGCGGTATGCTGGGGCATGCATATCGGTTTTTGGAATACTGGCAGCGCCGTGATGAGTCGCATTGCGCAGAGTCTTGTGTGCGACTGCTTGCAGACCGCATCAAAGATGACACAGAAGCGCTGCTTGAAGTCAGTGCGAAGGAGTTTAGCCAGGCTATACCCAGTAATTTTGGTGCGGAGAGGGGGAAGAAGGTTGCAGCCGCTAGTGGAATTGCGGAAGGGAAGCGGGCAAAAGTAGGAGCGAAAAGAGGGAGAAGATGGGCTCAAGCGCCCTTGAACCCCACTGATTGGAGGCGTGTCTTCATGCGAAATGGGAGGACGTGGAGCGATAAGCTGCCAAAGATTGATGAGAAGCATCCATCACTAAGAATGTCGAAAGCAAAGCTCTGATGGCGCCTGCGGTGGCATGTTTCTATCATCTAGTGGCGTCTCCTTACTTCAAGCATATATATTTTCTTTACGTGCGCACGTCGCACTTTGCAAATTCAGTCTCAGCAGAAACAATTGTGTATTCCAGTCGCTTGCAACAAGATACGTTTTGCCGATAATCTCTATGGCAACATCTACTGCTCCTAACAGTTCACGACATGCCAGCAGCAGTATATACCAAAGAGTGCTGACGTTGCTTCCAGCATATTCCAACGTATTGTAAAAAGGGATATCGATCACTCGTAATTAATAAAGTACATATAGATAGAGAAGATTAGAGATAATTAGGGGTCTTGCGGCGACGATGAGCTATCTATTGGTATACAACACAAAGTAAAATCGTTGGGATCAGTGCGCGACATATACATATTGATAGATGATACATTTATAAAGTCCTCAAGGGGTTTAATCAACAACAGTTCCAAATACCATGAAGCTATACAACAAATTATTCGATATACAAACTTTCACAAGAGATAGCATTTTATTGATTTTAGGGGTAATAGTTTCCATGTTGAGAGTCTATAACATGTAGAAGATTCGCTATACACGTATCTAACACCACTCATTGCTTACTTAGTTGCCTTGAAAACATTTCAACCTCTTTGCATTCCAGAAATCCTTTCCCAAATTTACATTTTACGTTTTCTTTTTTTTCAAATCTTCGAGCAACAACAATAGAGATACATTATAAAGTATCAATGATATCTCATGCTTTAGCAGTACATGGAAAATAGAGATTTTTTAGCAGTCTTACTTGATTTTGACCCCACGCGCTAATCAGGATGTGTGTCTACCTAATTTATCTTAAATAAATTCCTAATCATGTCTAACATTGCATTCTAGTAGTCCCCTCACCAAATGTAGTTTTTTGGGGGGAGGGGGAGCGGGTGGGGATATAGTAGTCAGATGAAGACTTACTACAGACAGGATGGCCATCAGACCACGCACTACCGTGTAATCTTTACTACAAGAGTGTAGGTCTGATTCGATGGTTCAGCTTATCAAATCTTGATTACACCAACTATCTACTTTGGGTTTGGAACATTGATTAAGAATACAATCTATGCTTCGACGAACTCTCTCCTCACTGCCTGGTCCGACTTCTCATCAGCCTTGTTGTGCATCTTCCTCGCAACCTCGTCTGTCAGATACTGCTCGACATTCGGAGAAAGTATTGCAGCAACAATGAGAAGTATCCCAAATGGTAGGGTACAAAGGTATACAGTCCTGAAAGACAAGGTATACGCGGCTTGGACAGCGTCTGCTGTTGCTGCAATGATTTTGGGAGAGATTCCAGGAACAGCATTGAAGTCACCGAGAGCAATGCTAGATAAGAGATTCGGTAGTGAAGTCTCTGGGAGTCCAGCAGCGAGCGCGGCAGGTATGACCTTTTGCGGAATATACTTAGCGGATTCGGTGGTCAAGATGGATGAATACATGCTCGTAGCGATTGCAGAAAGACCTGTGCGGATAGCACCCATAACACCAGTGACCAAGCCGATATCAGCAGGATCCCAGAGATAAGCAGTACTAGAGAGTGTGAGATTCTCTATGTATCCTGCGGCAATGGTGCCAACCAACAAGAAAGCTGTTGTTCGTTGTTCTGTGTTATGATTCGATGCCGAGACAGCTGCGACAAAAGCTGTGGTGAAGACTGCTGTGACTGTCATTTGAACCTTCATGCGAGGGAGGTATCGGATACCGGCGCCACCAAGTATCTGGCCTAAGAGGAGACCGCCACCAACCGCGCACTGGGAGGTGTTAACTATGATCATGATAAACCACGGAGTAGGGCTTTTAACGTACTGATAGCCATCCGATCTTGGTTATGTCGTCCGTAAAGAGTGAAGAAACCATTGTGGGCCAGATAACCGAGTTAGCATAGTAAACAATAGCCGCCAAACTAGCGCAAGCGACATTGGCGTCGTATTACACGTTCTTAAACAGGCGTAAAGGAATCAGCGGGTACTCAAGTCCTGGAGCATAGGCTTCCCAGAAGCAGAAAGCAACCATTGTCGCGAAACCAGCGAAGAGGGCTCCGAGTACATGCCCACTCTTCCATGGATATACAGAGCCGCCCCAGTTCATGCCTATCAGGAAAACCACAAGGCCTGTTGAAAATAGAAAAATGCCCATCCAGTCTAAGGTCTTGAGCTGTTTTAGTTTGGACTTTCCACCGACATGGAGCATTTCCTTCGCTTGTTAGCTATGCGGGCATCGTATTGAGCTCTGTCACTCACATATGTTGGAGGAAAATAGAAAAAGAAGTACAAGGCAATGGCAAGTACGTTGACGATAGAACCCAAGATGTAGCACCATCGCCACTGTAGTGCAGTCGTCTGGTACAGGGATCGCGCGACAGGAGGACCGAATACGGCGAACGGAACTGAAGTGGAGAGCACAAACGCATTCACAGGACCTCTGAGGGCGTTTGGAACAAGCTCGCCAAGGATGATGTGAAATGATAGCTGACCAGCAGCAGCTAGGCCGTTGATGGAGTTGGTTGCCTGTAGTTGTAAGCACTAGTTGCTGAACCGAGGCGAGACTGACTCACAATCAACATGTTTATGCTTTGTGCGCTTGATCCAATGATGTTCCCAATTAGTCCAAGGAAAGATGAGCAGATGAAGAACCATCTACGACCGAAGATATCCGACAAACGCCCAACGAGCGTAAAGCCAATGGCGAATCCAGCAGTCCATGAGATGCTAACCCAGATTATATTTGGTGATGGGCCGATGGAAGCATTGGTGAGACTCAAGGTGTTTGATGGAAGAACCCATCCCAAGTATCTGCAGCCTGTCAGATATTTTCTCGAAATTTGCTTCAGGGCATGCTTACCCTGAAATTTGCGCCAGGCATGTGGCCTATTTGATGTGAGCGTGTGTGAAGAGTGCTAATCCAGCTACGTACAATGACAGTGCCGATGAAGTTGATGCTTGTGAAGTATGACTTGCCAAGATCAGCTGTATGCCCGCCCAAGGCCTCTTCAGCAACATGATCGTGATGAAGCCCCTGACTGCTCGAAGTGTGTTGTTGTGTGATGCTGTTGTCGCTGATAACGTCTTCCAAGCACTGCTTTTGATCAGCCATGGCGGTTTCAAGTTCAAACACCTGCGTGGAAGATGTAAATCAGAAAAATGAAAGCCAAAGCTCTGGACTGATGCAGAGTTCTACTATATGCTTACTGCGTCGAGAGGGCACACTAATCACGGTCCACTCGCTCATCCGGGGTCCCCAGACGCCACATCCTGGAGAATATAGCCGGGAAGTACTGTCATGCTTAGGGCTAATGGCCAGGTTTCAGGAGTAATGTGTGGAAAGCCCAACGCGGTCTAGTAGAGCTGCAGCATCCGCAGAGTACCGGAAGCTGGATTGATAGTTCTCGGCGTACTCTACCATGTGAAGAAGAAACAGTTAGCATGGGAAATTATGGATGAGTTGTCGAGGACGAGTTTGCTGACGGTGCTCGGGTGAAGGTATCCGAGAGTCTGGTCTAACGTCTGCCGGGTTGGATAGCTTGTTCTTGTTCGACAATCATTACCCGGAACAAGCTGCATTCTCGTGCGCAGTGTCTAGAGCTACGGCTTCGAATGTTTTACCGTGCATATGCACGCCGTGGATGCTGATATTCCCCGCATCAGCAAGTTCCCCCATAAGGGAGGATGGAGCAAAGGAGTCATGCCGCCGAAGATTGCATAGACCAGAGCAGCTGCAACGAGGCAGCGGTTTCAAGAGGGTTGTACTCGATGCTTTCAGCGTCAACTGCATGGCCTAAATCTAGGGCGGTAAAGTTGGGTGCATAAGCTCAAGCATGAAGGGAGGAGACAGCCGTAATGAAGTTGTGGCTTAGAGCTGCGCCAGCAATACTTGATTGGACAACTGTAGTTGCGCCACAACATGGTGATTGGCCGCCATACGCGGCGGTCCCCCACAAAAAACTTTTGGTAACGGCAGCAGCCAGTCGCGACTGAAAGCGGCGGGACGAGTCTCGCGCATACCCTCCCATGAACGATCAGTAGAACGACTCCTCGCATATCGCGCACATAATGTCTTCAGCAGTGGTGCCCTCGCTGGCGGTGAAAGAAGAAACCGCCGAAAGCTCCGCCAACGCCGCCCTCAGTCCCGCCGATGCTCTATACGAGAAGTGCGCGCAACGCCCTACGGGCCAGATCTTTTTCCAACGCGACTTGTCCAACATGCACGTTGCAGAGACCATGGCCCAACTCACTGTCATCCTCCAGGAGCTCTGCGACCGCCATCTCCTGAAGCTGATGACGTTCGATGGTGACCCTTGCTGGAAGCTGCGAACAAGAGAAGACGCCGATAAGTATGTCTTGCCAGTCACACTTGTGGGCTCCCACGTCAGCATTCTAACTCTTGCTTGGCTGTTAGGCTACGCCGTTTGACGCCTGACGAACGTCTCCTCTACCACCACATCGATCAAGTCCAGGCTGACGGCATCTGGTCGAAGGCGCTGCGAAACAAGACAAACGTGACCCAACAGACACTGACAAAATGCCTCAAGAGCCTAGAATCCAAGGACTTGGTGCAGGCGGTCATGAGCGTCAAGTATCCCAACCGGAAGATGTACTTGTTGAAGCACTTGAAGCCGTCAGAGGACATTGCTGGTGGACCATGGCAATCTGAGGGTGACTTTGACACTGCGTTGGTTGATATCATCTCGGATGCTGTAGCTTCGTATGTGGAACAGGAAACGTGCGTCAAAGTGCCTGGCGACTGGAACGACTACGACAGGACAGCCGCTATTGCTCAGAAGGCATCCGTGTTGGGCGCTGTACGGGACATTGAGGAAGCGCCGGCAGTCAAGCCCTACGAACCGTCTAGAAACCCGAATGCCTTTAAGCTAGTCTATCGAAACAACCCACACTACCCAACAGCTGCCTCTGTAGCTGAATGGCTTAATAACAAGCAGATTCTACGTGGTAAGACGGTTCGGGAAGACGACATGGAGCAGTTATTAGACATGATGGTACACGACAGTCGACTGGAGAAAACATCTGGCACCAACTATCGGACTCTGCTCAGAGCGACCGACACCAAGGTTTACAATGGTTTTGTGGATGCTCCGTGTGGCAACTGTCCAGTCTTCGATCTCTGTGGGGACGAGGGAGAGATCTCAGCACGGACCTGTGTGTACTTTGGCCAGTGGCTGGAGACCGAGTCCGAGCAGTTTTAGTGCAACTACATGTTATATACGGGAAGCATAGCGTCGGCGTTAGGGTGGGAATATGCATGAGTGGGTCATATCGGGTGTACCTTGCTATGAGCATCGGCTTGTTTAGAGACATGATTATCACTTACTTTGGTTCATATCACCATTCCCTGTTTTCATTCGCGTGACAAGTTCTGAGCAGTGTTGAATATGTCCTCACACAATCTACATGTAACTGTCTGCAACTTGATCGGCCCACGCGTCCACACATCCACGTCCAGGGATGGCCAAAGCGCACGCACCCGCCAGGGTTTCGTGACAATGTCGATCAGCCGGCGCAGTGTCTGACATGGCTTCCTGACGGACTCAACCCTACCTGTAATCCAACACCATACCATGCCATAGAATACCATGTTCTCCTAAGGTAGTCAGGCACTCCTCTATCGTCCTACAATTTCTACGTCTCAGTTCAAAGCGCATCGGCCGCTATAAACACTCACGATGTCCGGCGCCCGCCCACTCCTTTCAAACCGCGCCTCCTCAGATATAAGCGGAGATCGCGACATGGCAGAAGAGGACGCTCTCCTTACTGGCCGTCGCACTGGACACGCAGAGAAGGGCGGGTCGCGATCATGGAGGTTTTGGCGTGAGATCGGTCTCTTCGTGTGGGCTGTTATCGCAACCGCTGCCGTCATCTTCCTTGCTGTCGTCTTCCAGCAATCAAACGCCGACTCGAAAACGCCGACTGCAAAGGGAAAGAGGAACCTGATTTTCATGGTATCAGATGGCATGGGCCCTACTTCGCTGTCCCTCACGCGGTCATTTATGCAATTCAAGAACGGCGCGCCCTTTAGTGAGCAGCTGGTCATCGATCAATACCTCATCGGCCAGTCACGCACACGCAGCTCCTCCTCGCTCGTCACCGATTCTGCGGCAGGCGCGACTGCCTTCTCATGCGCACAAAAGAGCTACAATGGGGCCATTTCAGTTACACCCGACCATGAGCCATGTGGCACGGTGCTGGAAGCGGCGAAGAAGGCCGGTTACATGACGGGGCTCGTGGTCACGACACGCATCACAGATGCAACACCTGCATGCTTCGCGGCACATGTAAACATGCGCTCAGAGGAGGACCGTATTGCCGAGCAGATGATCGGAGAGCATCCCCTGGGTCGTGTTGTGGACCTCATGTTCGGCGGAGGAAGATGCCACTTCCTCCCCAACTCGACGATTGACTCGAGCTGCCGTGGAGATGGCAAGGACGTGATCGGTTTGGCCAAGAAGAAGGGCTTCAACTACATCTCTGACCGCGCTGGCTTCGACAAGCTTAAGCAGGGAGCTAGCCTTGAGATGCCCATGCTTGGACTCTTCGCTGACACGGACATCCCCTATGAAATTGATCGTCGCAATGAGAACAACGTTTACCCAAGTCTGCACGAGATGGCGGAGGCGGCCATGCGCGCACTCAGCGACGCGACGCGGGACAGCGACAAGGGTTTCTTCCTGATGATTGAGGGCTCGAGAATCGACCATGCAGGTCACCACAACGACCCCGCAGCCCAGGTCCATGAAGTGCTTGCCTACGACCGAGCCTTCAACAGCGTACTCGACTTCATCAAGGGCGAAAAGACACAGACGGTCATGGTATCCACATCCGACCATGAGACAGGTGGTCTGGCTGTTGCGCGCCGTAAGCTTACCATTAGATTCTTTTTGTAAAGCAAAGTACTAACGCATTTCCAAGAGCTCCACGCGTCCTACCCAGAGTACGCATGGTATCCTTCTCCGCTCGCAAACGCCTCCCACTCAGCCGAACGTCTCGCCCTCCTCTACGCCAAACACCTTCTTAGCGGCCCCACACCCGATCAAAAAGCAGACTTTGTCCGCGATTCCATCAGCACAGGACTCGGAATATACGACTACACTGACGAAGAAGTACAGAACCTCGTCAAGACGCCAGACACAGCCCTATACCAATATGCAGACATGATGTCGCGGCGCAGTCAAACCGGCTGGTCGACCCACGGCCACAGCGGCGCAGACGTGAACATTTACTCGTCAGATCCCAAAGCTGCCACCGCGCTTGTGGGTAACCACGAGAATACCGAAGTAGGCGACTTCCTCCGCGATTACTTGGGTGTGGATGTGGAGGCTGTCACCAAGGAACTCCGAGATAAGGGTAAAGGCTTCATGGTACAGAATGTCAACGGTACCGACATTAGTTGGATTGGAAAGGTGCCAGTCGATGGGGAGAGATTAGATGGACAGACACATTTGGCGACTTACTCGGGTGACCACAAGAAGAGAGATCAGGGTGCTGTGCATGGTAATGATTGTGGATGCGGGCACTGAACAAATTGAGGATATGCATGTGTATTGAAATTATTTATCGATTTCTTCCACTTTGACTGCTGGGAGAGGGGTTTGGGCTTCAAAGTCCTGGCAGATTCGAGGATGTTTTCAAGCATAAGGGGTCGGACTTCCGGTCTGGCGTTTTGGTATGTTAGCTTCAGAATCTAATCATCTGTATCGCACAAGTTTCTGTCGGTAGTTCCATAAGCTATATCTGAAATCAGACTTTCCGCACAAGAGGTAGACGAACGTGCATCTTGCAATTGGTTAATATTATGGATTGATGATGGTATCTGTTGTTGCAGTATATTTGCAATAAACGGTCTAGTTTCAAGAGGGCTCAATTGTCTCCTTACACACTCAGTGCAGAAGTTGACCCCTAGCAACCACACCTTTCCTCCATAAAGACCCATCCCATCAAGTTTGCCTATCCATTAATAGTTGAAAGCAGATGACCAAACCATATAATCTGTCCCCAGCGCCGCGCTAAAAAGACAAAAATAAAATAAAAATTGGTGTATTCAAAATTCCAAGCATACCTAAAGTCGTGGCCAGGGATTTCCGAAACGATCACTTGGAACGAGACCAGGCATAATGGTAGGACAAGGTATTAGGAGGATATTTACAGGGTCAACCTTGGATGCAGTGCCATGTATTCAGCTTAGGCAATTGTTCTGAAGATGTGCTTTGTGCATCATGGACCTCAAGATTGACTCTAGACGCCGAAGTCGTTTCCAAAGGTACCGCTGCCGTAAGTCCAATCCGGCTGCGTATCTAACAGCCAAGATACGGAATCAAACATCTCAAAACTATTTGCACTTGCCATGCCGTTAGTGAGTTGAAGAGGCATGCTCAGAGTACTGATGTGAGGGTTGAAGTTGGGGAGGGTAGTATGCTCTGGACCTTCCACGGCAGCGCCAGGCGGCGGCGTAGAGTTTGTCGAGGAATCCGGGTTCGTGGGGTTCGTCATGACTGTGTTTTCAAGCTGTTCGGCCGCGCCGCTGACCTGTGCTTCTCGCCAGCGCCATGCACAGTCAAATACCACACTCATGCTCATCCGGCTTCTGATGATGAGACCGAGGGGGTCGTCCAACATGCCAGTGCTGTCTCTTCTGTCACTCTGCTGCTGGTGAGGCTGTTGCTGGTTGTGGTGGTTGAACATGCTATTCATACCCGAATTTGAGTTTAGGGATGGCGATTGCGACAGACTGTGCAGGCTGCGTCCACGTGAGCTCTCCTTCCATAATTGGGCCAGAACTTCAGCAAATCGATCCAGTAGGTCGTTGGACCATACCTTCGCCTTCCTTAACGCGTCGACAGTTTGTAGGACAAAGCGCCGACCTTTGTCTGCAGGTAGTTTGCTAGCGAAATCCGAGTTGAGAAGCTTGAGTAGTGCAAAGCCAGCCGCGAGAGCCATCTGCATCACGTAATAAGGAACATGGGGCAGTTTGCCATCGCGCTGTAATTTGAAGACGCGTTCGAGATAGGCGGTGGCGGCAAAGTATAGTGCGACCAGGTCGTCGCGTCTTTCAAGCCGAGCTTCTGGATTGAAGAACGAGTATAGATGAAGGTGCAGTGATACCGCAAAGTGGTAGAGTTCCTCCAGGTCTGAAAAGAAAAGAGTCAGCAAGCCGTGGAACAAAAGTGCCAACCATCCATACCTGTATCAACACCGTCCAGGGTGCTGCTCTGCTCCTTGAGACGCTCTTCCTTTAGACGGTCTGCTTCCAGACTCATGTAGCTAATCGCAGCGCCTTCGGCAAATCGGTGGCTGTTCACTGAGTACAAGAGCTTGTTGATCCGGCTTGCTGCCATTTCCTGGCGCAGACGCACGAACAGAGTAGGCGGTATGATACGCATGTGTTCTTCATCGTCTATCTTAAAGTCAAGGGTTGAATCGTAGAGTGTAATGGAGGGCTGTCCGTTTCCTGTGGATACCCTGGCGCATGTCAGTCCCGACTGGAGCTTTTACATTGGTCTCACTTACGTTTGCGCTACGACATTGCAGACGGCCCATGTCCGCAACCGATCATGTATGTCTTCCTGACGCAGCCGCATCCTGGTGCGGGAGAAGTCATCTGGGTGAGTCGGTTGGTGTAGGCCGATCTGCATGGCCACCTGCATCATGGCGCCACATAGGATAAAGGTCGGGTCTGTCACTGTCCGCTCAGCTGGCAATGGCCAAGTACATAGTAAGCACAAGGCCTTGACTACGTGGTGGTTTGGCTGGTTTCTTATCGAGTCCCATATAAGATCGCTCAACGGTTTGGCAAGGTCTTTGAGGAGAGATGGACGGGGACCATATCGCCGTGCGGCAACAGCGACAATAGCCCAGAACAGCAGCCTGTGATCCTGCGAGTAGTACTCTTCAGGTGAGCGGACCTGGTCCAGGAAGGGTAGAAACGGATGATAGAGTTGGAAATACTCGGTGAAGAGTTCGTTGATCTCACTGTGTCCGAGCCGCACTTCACCCGCACCAAGCGAGAAGAACATGGGGGATCCGCTGCGCAGGTCCAGAAGAGACGTGGCCGCGACCTGGGTGTGCTGGGTTTGCAGAAACGCGTCGTCTTCGACCTTGGGTATGGTGCCGGGAGTAAAGCTGTGGCTGTTCGAGGCTTGCTGAGGCGCATTCAGGACAGGCTGGTTGGGCGTCGACTGGCCCTCGTACATGGCCAGCCTCTCGCGCAAGTACTCCATCTCCTTCTCCATTTCGGCATTGCGGTTGCGCTTGCCGACGCGCTTGAAGTTGGGCTGGATGACGCATCGTAGGTTCTGCTTTTGGCATCGCGCACAACTGACGAAGGGATCTTGCTGGACGTTACACTTGAGCTGCAAAAGCACTGTTAGCGGGGCTATGAGACGTCGGCGGCTGACATGCACATGACATGTGGTTGTTGTTGTCGTAGTAGCATAACAAGCAATTATTGCGCTGAATCACAGTCGCCGCAGAACATGCACTGATGGAGATGGAGCAAAACCAGTCGCTCGAAATACCCAGACGGAGCTTCTCTGTTGTGCGCGCGGGCTTGCGCTGCTACTTGAATTCCTATACATGCTTGACAAATGGCTGCTTACCTTTTGCTGGCGACACTCGTTGCATGCGCGCTTCACCGCGGTACTGCGCCGCGACGACGAGGAAGGTCGTGTGTCACCATCGCCGTTGTTATCGTCGTCGTCGTCGCTCGAGGCGGAGCGCTTGAACCCTCGGGTGTGGGCGCTGTTGGGACTTGCAAAGGGATGCGGATGGCCTGTTAGTCCTGGCGTCGTTGGTGACATGGACGGTAGCATGCTGCTTGACATGGGCGACCGATATCGCATGAAATTCAGGTAGGCAGAGGGAGTGGAAGTGGGGGTCGCGCTGGTAGAGTCCGAGGCCGCCAGCTCCAGGGAGTCTTCATCAGCCGCGCCAAAAACTTTCGACTCCAGACTTCAATGCCGCGAAAAGACGACTGGATCATGCGCGTCGCGACCGCCCTCGCGGTCTGCAAGCACCCGCAGCGAGCCGCCAATTTGTGGGCTCTTGCGCGGGCAAGCTTGACAGGAAATGGCCAGCATTAGTCACCAATCACACATCTCCTTGGAGCAGCCGGGGTACAGGTTTCGCGGCTCTTAGGCCTCGCTTTGGCTGTCTCCTCCGGCCTGCCTTTTGCATGATTGCTTCACTTGCTCAAGTCGCAAAGTCTGTACATGTTGTCACTACAAGTCGTGCTAGTTGCCCACGGCATTCCATCGACCACAAGTTGTGCACCACACCCGTGCGTGAACATCAGAGCCAAGTAAATCAACACGCTGAATCGCCAAGGCTGATATGATATTAACATGACCAGATACGGTTGCCGAGTGTGAACCTCATGTCGTAGCTTGTGGATGTATTTATGACCCTACTCAGCTACATCCTGGCCGCCTGACGCACAAATCGTCTTGATATCGTAAAAGCCGACCGAAACCAGGAGACTGCCCATAATGCACATGAACACCGATGACCCAGTTTTGACATGCTAAACACCTTGACCCGTCCATGCTCCGCTTAACGCTTCTTTTGCTGGGACTCCTTGAGCACCTTCTTGACAACCTTCTGCTCCTCGATCAGGAAAGCGCGGACAATACGGTCCTGAACGCAGCCGGCGCATCGCGATCCACCATAGGCGCGCTGGACCGTCTTCTTGGGGCGCGAGATCTGGGCGTATTCGCGAGGGCGAAGAGCGGGAACACCCTGGAGCTTGGTACCACAGTCCTACGAGCCGTTAATAACACATCTGCTTAACCCTCGGTGTTGCACTTACACCACACTTAGGAGCAGTACCCCTCTTCTTAATGTGCAGGTAACGGAGCTCGCCGCCGGGCGTTTTGATGATGCGAACCTTCTGGCTCTTGGTGTTGTATGGCGCACGTCGCCTCTGCCCACCCTGTCAGTCTCGGTTCGCAAGTCATAATATTTCCGCTGCTCTCAATCGCCATTTCCAGCGCTGGGGTTTGTGAGGCGACGTACGTAGGTGAGTCTGTTGGACGGCATTGTGACGGGGGATCAGTGGGCGATTGTCTGTTGTAGTGTGAGAAAAAGACAATTCGCGTGCGACTTGGCTCTTGGAGTTCCGTACCTGATTCTACACGAAGAGTTAGTATAGGAGAGAGGATTGGTGCGGCAGGACGACGAGCAAACGTACCACTGGGTGCTGTCGTTAGTTGCGAGGTCAGAGAATCAGAGAAGCGAAATTCGCGTGTGTACGCTCGGCTAACGCCGCTTCGCTGACGCTAGCAGGCTGGGCACGGATTTGGAAAGCTGGGACCCACCCCGGTCACGTGCCAACGTCGCAGCCTGCTGCAGTCGCGAAGACAAAAGTTGTTCATGCACGCCGCCCGCTAACCAACTCCTCCATCACCACTTCCTTCACACCACGCGCCGGCCCTATTGCTACCTGGGCCTTGTGTGCGCCACGCTTAATTTAATTTTTTCCCTTTCGAGCACCTGAACATTGTCTCGAAACGTGCGCGCCGACGCGACTTTCTCTTCTTCGACCGCGGCGCCGTCCGCAAAGTCGACTCCTAAGCTAAGCTTGTTGCGCGATCAACTCTGTTCAGCAGACGAGGATAGTGCAATAGTGGGATCGCGTTAAAGAGGTTTGTTACTTTCTGCTCAAACGTTGCCCCCCTTGAGCACTTCTACCTCACCATATTTGCCTATCGCGCCTTGCCACTCTCTGACATCACGGACTTTCTCAGACAAGCTCAATCAAGATGGCCTTTCCCCCTCCTCCACCACCACCACCACAGCAACCACCGCCGCCGCCTCCACCAGGTCCTCCGGGGTCTGGATATGCTGCGCCACCGCCGCCGCCGCCCCCTCCCGGGCCTGGCCCGCCGCCCGCGCCCGGTACTGGAGGTCCGCCTGGTATACGCCCTCCAATCGACCCTCAGATCGCAAAGTTTGCACAAAAAAAGAGGGACTGGGTACGGCAGCAGCGCCAGAGGTTCGGTGAAAAGCGCAAAGCTGGATTCGTTGAGACGCAAAAGGCGGATTTACCACCCGAGCATCTGCGCAAGGTCTTCAGAGATATCGGTGATGTGTCCCAGAAGAAATTCACGACGGACAAGCGAAGCTACCTCGGTGCGCTAAAGTTTATGCCGCATGCAGTCCTCAAGCTGCTCGAGAACATGCCCATGCCTTGGGAGAGTAGGCGAGATGTAAAAGTCCTCTACCACACCAATGGCTGTCTGACGCTTGTCAACGAGGTTCCTCGCGTCATTGAGCCCGTCTTCCACGCACAATGGGCTGCCATGTGGCTTGCCATGAGGAAGGAGAAGAGCGACCGTCGTCACTTCAAGCGAATGCGTTTCCCGCCTTTCGACGACGAAGAACCGCCGCTATCCTACTCGGAGAACATTGAAGACGTGGAACCCCTCGAACCCATCCAGCTAGAACTTGACGAGGACGAGGACCGCCCAGTCTACGAATGGTTCTACGAACATCGCCCGCTTCTTGATACTCCACATGTCAATGGACCCAGCTATGAGACCTGGAATCTTGACCTTCCCCAGATGGCAACTCTCTACCGTCTGAGCAAGCAGCTTCTCAGCGAGACTGTAGACAAGAATTACTTTCACATGTTTGACATGAGCAGCTTTCAGACTGCCAAGGCACTCAATGTCGCCATTCCTGGAGGTCCCCGCTTCGAACCGTTGTACAAGGACATCGACCCCAATGACGAGGATTTTGGCGAATTCAATGCCATGGACCGCATCATATTTCGGTCTCCTATCCGGACAGAGTACAGGGTGTCGTACCCCTATCTTTACAACTCCCTACCAAGGAGTGTCAAGCTAGCCTGGTATTCGCACCCGCAAGTGGTCTACATTCGAGCCGAGGACCCAGATCTACCGGCATTCTACTTTGATCCCGGTATCAACCCAATTTCTTCCCGGGCAGTGGCTCCAAAGAATCTTTCCGTGGCCCATGAAGATGTAGTCTTTGATGAGGACGACGAGGACGACGAGGATGACTTCCAAATGCCAGACGACATGGAGCCTTTTATGGCAGATGAGGAAATCTCAACCCCAGAGACTGCATCAGCAATTGCACTTTGGTGGGCTCCTCATCCCTTCGACAAGCGCTCAGGCCGCATGGTTAGGGCACAAGATGTCCCCTTGGTCAAGCAGTGGTACTTAGAGCACGTACCCGCAGGTCAGCCGGTCAAGGTCCGGGTCTCCTACCAAAAGCTACTAAAGACATTCGTTCTTAACGAGCTCCACAAGAAGCCACCCCAAGCACAGAACAAGCAGAACCTGATGCGGACGTTGAAGAGCACCAAATTCTTTCAGCAAACCAAGCTCGACTGGGTAGAGGCGGGACTACAAGTTTGCCGGCAAGGTTACAACATGCTGAACCTGCTCATCCACCGGAAGAATCTGACCTACCTGCATCTTGACTATAACTTCAACTTGAAGCCCGTCAAAACCCTAACTACCAAAGAGCGTAAGAAGTCGCGTTTCGGAAACGCCTTCCATCTCATGCGTGAAATCCTTAGGTTAACGAAGCTTATTGTCGATGCTCAAGTCCAATACCGCCTAGGCAACATTGACGCCTTTCAACTTGCCGATGGTATCCTCTACGCTTTCAACCACGTCGGCCAGTTGACTGGTATGTATCGATACAAATATAAGCTCATGCACCAAATTCGTTCGTGCAAGGATTTGAAGCATCTGATCTACTATCGGTTCAACTCTGGCCCTGTCGGTAAGGGCCCTGGATGTGGCTTCTGGGCTCCTGCCTGGAGGGTCTGGCTATTCTTTATGCGTGGTATCATTCCTCTGCTCGAGCGGTGGTTGGGCAACCTGCTCTCTCGTCAGTTTGAGGGTAGACATAGCAAGGGCGTTGCTAAGACGGTCACCAAACAGCGAGTCGAATCACATTTTGACTTGGAACTACGCGCCGCTGTAATGAGCGACCTTATGGATATGATGCCCGAGGGTATCAAGCAGAATAAGGTGAACACTGTGCTCCAGCATCTGTCGGAAGCATGGCGTTGCTGGAAGAGCAACATCCCCTGGAAGGTGCCTGGCCTGCCAGCACCTATCGAGAACATCATTTTGCGCTATGTCAAGAGCAAGGCTGACTGGTGGATCTCGGTCGCACATTACAACCGTGAGCGCATTCGACGAGGTGCTACTGTGGACAAGACTGTGGCCAAGAAAAACCTTGGACGATTGACAAGACTGTGGCTCAAGGCAGAGCAGGAGCGTCAGCACAACTACATGAAGGATGGTCCCTATGTGTCATCCGAGGAGGCCGTGGCGATCTACACCACCATGGTTCATTGGCTGGAAGCCAGGAAGTTCCAGCCGATACCCTTCCCTAGTGTATCCTATAAGCACGATACGAAGATCCTCATCCTTGCTCTTGAGCGTCTGCGAGAGGCTTACTCTGTCAAGGGCCGACTAAATCAGAGCCAGCGTGAGGAACTAGCACTCATCGAGCAAGCTTATGACTCCCCTGGTACGACTCTGGCTAGGATCAAGCGTTTCCTACTCACTCAGCGTGCATTCAAAGAAGTCGGAATAGACATGAATGACAACTACAGCAACATCAACCCTGTCTACGACATTGAACCGATGGAGAAGATCACCGACGCATACCTGGATCAATATTTGTGGTACCAAGCTGATCAGCGGCATCTGTTCCCGGCCTGGATCAAGCCTTCCGATTCCGAGGTACCGCCTCTGTTGACATACAAATGGGCCCAAGGAATCAACAACCTGGACAAGGTTTGGGAATCGCAAGACGGCGAATGTAACGTCATGATCGAGACTCAGCTTTCAAAGGTCTATGAGAAGATCGATTTGACCATGCTAAACCGTCTATTGCGACTCATCATGGATCACAATTTGGCGGATTACATCACAGCGAAGAACAACGTCCAGCTCAACTACAAGGATATGAACCACGTCAACGCTTACGGCATGATCCGTGGCTTGCAGTTCTCCGGCTTTGTATTCCAGTTCTACGGCCTTGTTCTGGACATCCTTCTCCTGGGCTTGCAGCGTGCAAACGATATCGCTGGTGCCCCCGAGAGTCCGAACGATTTCCTCCAGTTCAAGGATAAGGAGACAGAGGTCCGCCACCCGATCCGATTGTATACAAGGTACATCGACCGCATCTGGGTGTTTTTCAGGTTCACTGCTGAGGAATCGCGGGACTTGATTCAACGCTTCTTGACCGAAAACCCCGACCCCAATTTCGAGAACGTCATTGGGTACAAGAATAAAAAGTGCTGGCCACGTGATTCAAGGATGCGATTGATGCGTCACGATGTCAACCTCGGCCGTGCAGTCTTCTGGGATCTCAAGAATCGCCTACCTCGCTCTGTGACGACAATCGAGTGGGAAGATACCTTCGCTAGTGTATACAGCAGGGATAACCCTAACTTGCTCTTCTCAATGAACGGATTTGAAGTGCGCATTCTGCCAAAAATACGGAACACCACCGGCGAGTTCCCCGTCAAAGACAGCGTATGGTCACTAGTCGATAATTCCACCAAGGAGCGCACTGCAGACGCTTTCTTGCAAGTCACTGAGGAGGACATCCAAAAGTTCAACAATCGTATTCGACAGATCTTGATGTCTTCTGGATCTACTACGTTCACGAAGATTGCCAACAAATGGAATACAACACTAATCGCGTTGTTTACATACTATCGTGAGGCCGCTGTGTCGACGGTCAACCTGCTTGATACGATTGTCAAGTGCGAAACTAAGATCCAGACGCGTGTGAAGATTGGATTAAACTCAAAGATGCCATCTCGATTTCCACCGGCTGTATTCTACACTCCCAAGGAGCTTGGTGGTTTGGGCATGATTTCCGGATCTCACATTCTCATTCCGGCCAGCGACAAGCAATGGTATAAGCAAACCGACACCGGTGTCACGCACTATCGTGCCGGCATGTCGCACGACGAAGAGACACTCATTCCCAATATCTTCCGCTACATCATCCCATGGGAATCCGAATTTGTCGACTCACAGCGTGTGTGGATGGAGTATTCTCAGAAGCGTCAGGAAGCTCAACAGCAGAATCGACGATTAACCCTTGAGGATCTAGAAGACAGCTGGGATCGAGGTCTCCCTCGTATCAACACTCTCTTCCAGAAGGACCGTAGCACCCTTAGTTTTGACAAGGGCTTCCGCGCCAGGACAGAATTCAAGATCTACCAGCACATGAAGAGTAATCCTTTCTGGTGGACAAGCCAACGACACGACGGTAAGCTGTGGAACCTCAACCAATATCGTTCAGACTGCATTCAGGCATTGGGCGGTGTAGAAACTATTCTTGAGCATACACTCTTCAAGGCGACGGCATTTCCTTCATGGGAGGGTCTCTTTTGGGAGAAGGCGTGTCTTCAGAATGGCACTAAACTGCTTCGGTATGATGGAAGTGAAGTTGCTGTGGAGCAGGTCAAGGAGGGAGACCTGCTAATGGGTCCAAATGGAGGACCTCGACGGGCCACCAATATCGTTAGCGGCACCGAGCGCCTTTACCGCATCAAGCTTGATGGAAGGATGGAGGATCTAGTCGTCACCCCAAACCACATTCTGGTTCTCCACCGTGTTAAGCCCAGCCGGAACGAACATGAGGGGATGTCAATCGAAAATCACTACCAGCGATATTCGACACAGCTAGACAATTTTCCCGGCCCGCCCTCTGGTTCCGCAGCTGCTGACTGGCCCAAAAAGCTGGTGAGGCCTTGTCCAGATTTCATTTCGGCATTCAAGAGCGCGCTTGCTTGGTTGCTGAGGGCTGAGCATGGCAAGAAGGAAGCAGACACCGTCCGCAATACGCTCAACGGTACTACTGGCATCACCACTCGCAATGAATCCTACATTGTCAACATCCCGATAGGTAGAGGTAACAGGGCTGAGTACGCCACCTTTGCCTGGGGCAATCCACACCGCACGAACATGCAAGGACATCCCAATCATCCGCCAATCCTCTTCGCAACCAAGGACCTCGCCTTTGCTGCAGCTGTTGCAAAGAGTAGAGAGATTCATGCGCGAGATGACATCACTCTTGCAACCCTTCGTCAGCGATTCGAAGATAAGTCTGCCGATGGTAAAGGCGGAGAAATACGCCTTGACACTGGTTTGCCCAACATGTTTTTGCTCTGGAACAAGAACGGCTCAGATCCCAAGATACGAGTATACTGTTCCCACAACCACAAGAAGTACGATCGCTACTATTCTTTCCCGGCTCTTCCCGAGGGCCATGCAGCTTGCATTGAGGATTTCACAGTGGATGAGGGTGACCTACTCGAGCTGCACAGTGCCCAAGTTTCAGCGTCCAAGCACTACGATATTGTGGAGATGACCGCTGAAGAATTTGCCAGCATGGATTCAGTTGTGCAATCGAAGTACAGACTGTTCAGCTGTCCCGGTTTTGAGCTCCCCGAAGTGAATGTACCGGTCCACCCTTACTTCCTAGGACTCTGGCTTGGTGATGCCTCTCGGTCCAGCACTGCAGTCTTCTCCAACCATGAACGTGAAATCCGGGAGTTCTTGTCCAATTACGCTGCTGAGTTGGATCTTCACTTTGCCTGGCATGGGAGATTGGGCTATGCTACCATAGGTCATGAAGACAAAGCTTCTGCGCTACCAGAGGGCCGATATGCGCGCCAAACTATCATCAAACAACGCATTGCGGATGGGTGGACGTTCCAGGAAACTCGAGGATCTCGGTTGACGAGGGTTTGGGTACCTCCTGGAGGTGCTATCGAAGATGATGGTCAGAAGCGCGGGCGCAGCGAGGAGAGCGCCTTCGTTTTGCGAGAGTGCCATCAGTGTCCCCGTGAGGACTCTGTCATCGCCTCGTCTTCATCTCCTCTCCAGCCTGTGTCATCACCAAGTTGGAATAACACCCACAATACTGGTGTTTCGGCACTAGCGAATTCGATACCCGCGGAACTGCTTTCTGGGATCTTGTCTGACCACGAGCTTATGAGCATGGCTGGTCCCGCCCATATTCCTGACGAGACAAAGCAGCCTATTTTCGATGCACATGAGGTATGTATTGAACCACTCTGTAGTGCTCTTGATTTAACACATTTGCAGGAAGAAGGTATAGACGAGTACCTCGACTTGATCGAAGCTGATAGTGATGACGAGATGAGCGATGATCAAGACTTAAGCAGCGATGACGTTCATATCATCAACCAAGACATTCGAAGCCGTCCATCGCACTACGAGCACCAACGTGTCACACGTCTGGGGGTTGGTCGCAGGGTACATGGTGATCTACTTCCTGGAGAACAGGATGAACTTGTCGACCAGATCGTCGAACACGATGAAAACGCCACTAGCGTTAATAAGCTTCTCATCGCACTCGGGAAGCTTGAGGTGATCCCACCGCCCAACGAAACTGGTCACAAGGTGGACCGGAAACATATCCCAAGCATATACATGAAGAACTCTAGAGCTGTTCGGCTAGCTGTGCTTGCCGGCTTACTGGACACCGATGGCTGGTATGTGCATCCGGAGAATATGTTTGGTTTCGCTCAGAACGCACTCTCGCACAAGAGGCTTTTCTGGGATACTGTAGCACTTGCACGATCGTTGGGCTTTAGTGTCTGGACCACCACGCGTGATATGTGGAACCCTAGGCGGACAAAGAAGACCCCTCAACTGTTTGCTCAGATCTCCGGCAACATTTCCGAAATTCCATGTCTCCTGACACGCAAGAAGGCATGCGAACGCTACATCCCTCAGCCACACAGCTTCAAGATCAAGAGCATCATTCTCGAATCGTCGCCCACTGGTTGGTCTGGCTTCAAGGTTGACCAAGATCAACTCTATCTCCGTCACGACTATCTTGTGCTTCACAACAGCGGATTTGAAGAGTCGATGAAATTCAAAAAGCTCACGAATGCCCAACGCTCAGGTCTGAATCAGATCCCGAACCGACGATTCACTTTGTGGTGGTCTCCGACGATCAATCGAGCCAACGTATACGTCGGGTTTCAGGTTCAACTTGACCTCACTGGCATATTTTTACACGGAAAGATTCCCACGCTCAAGATTTCGCTCATCCAGATCTTCCGAGCCCATCTGTGGCAGAAGATCCACGAGTCTGTGGTGATGGACTTGTGCCAAGTTTTCGATCAAGAGCTTGAGCCACTTGGAATCGAGACGGTTCAGAAAGAGACTATCCATCCTCGAAAATCTTACAAGATGAACAGCTCTTGTGCCGACATCCTCCTCTTCGCCAGTCACAAATGGAGCGTATCACCACCATCCATGCTCTATGACACCAAAGATACCATGAGCGCTACGACTACTAACAAGTTCTGGATCGACGTGCAGCTTCGATACGGTGACTTTGACTCCCACAACATCGAGCGGTATGTGCGCGCGAAGTATCTCGACTACACCCAGGACAGTATGAGCATCTACCCGTCTGCTACCGGACTCATGATCGCCATCGATCTGGCCTACAATCTGTACTCCGCATACGGACAGTACTTTCCTGGATTGAAGCAACTAATCCAGCAAGCCATGGCAAAGATCATGAAGGCCAACCCCGCCCTTTTCGTCCTCCGCGAGCGTATCCGAAAGGGTCTTCAATTATACGCGTCCGAGAGCTCGCAGGAGTTCCTAAACTCTCAAAACTACTCGGAGTTGTTCAGCAGCCAGATCCAACTGTTTATCGATGACACCAACGTTTACCGTGTAACGATCCACAAGACGTTCGAGGGTAATCTGACGACCAAGCCTATCAATGGTGCAATCTTTATCTTCAACCCCCGCACCGGACAGCTGTTCTTGAAGATCATCCACACCAGTGTCTGGGCTGGTCAGAAGCGTCTTGGTCAACTAGCTAAATGGAAGACAGCCGAAGAAGTTGCAGCTCTCATCCGATCTTTGCCAGTGGAAGAGCAACCGAAGCAACTAATCGTTACACGCAAGGGTCTGCTCGATCCTCTTGAGGTACACCTGCTAGACTTCCCCAACATCTCGATCCGTGCGTCTGAGCTACAGCTTCCGTTCCAGGCTGCTATGAAGGTCGAGAAGCTTGGTGACATGATTCTCCGAGCAACTGGACCCCAGATGGTGCTTTTCAACCTATACGATGAATGGTTGAAGACCATCTCCTCATACACCGCATTCTCGAGGTTGATTCTCATTTTACGTGCTCTGCATGTCAACCAGGATAAAACTAAGCTGCTGTTGCGCCCAGACAAAACCGTCATTACCCAAGAGCATCATATCTGGCCATCGCTGACAGACGAAGACTGGATCAAGGTGGAGGTCGAGCTCCGAGATCTTATCTTACTCGACTATGGCAAAAAGAACAACGTCAACACTTCATCGCTCACAGCTAGCGAAGTGCGTGATATCATCTTGGGTATGGAGATCTCAGCTCCTTCCATGCAACGTCAACAGGCCGCCGAAATAGACAAGCAGCAGGAAGAGCAGCAGCAGCTTACTGCCGTCACCACGAAGACTCAAAATGTCCACGGAGAAGAGATGGTCGTTACCACAACATCACAGTACGAACAAGCATCTTTTGCTTCCAAGACTGAATGGCGGACCAGGGCTGTTGCCACATCGAACCTACGCACTCGCGCTAACAACATCTACATCAACTCTGAGGATGTCAAGGAGGAGGATCACTTCACCTATGTCATGCCGAAGAACGTCCTAAAGCGTTTCATCACCATTGCCGACCTACGCGTACAAGTTGCCGGGTATCTTTACGGCAAGTCGCCGCCAGACAACGACCAAGTCAAGGAGATCAGTACTATTGTTATGGTCCCTCAAGTTGGCAATACCCGTGATGTTCAGCTCCCTAAGGAGCTGCCCAGGCACGAATACTTGGAGAACCTTGAGCCGCTGGGTATCATCCACACCGTCAGTGGTAATGAGCCACCATACATGCAGGCAAGCGATGTCACTCAACACGCCCGTCTCATGAACCGACACGCCAGCTGGGACAAGAAAACTGTCTCCATGACTGTCTCCTTCACCCCTGGTTCCGTTTCATTGGCTGCGTGGGCCCTCACACCCAACGGCTACAAGTGGGGCGTTGAAAATAAGGACACCATGTCTGACAACCCGACTGGGTTCAGTACTAGCTTCGGAGAGAAATGTCAGCTCCTTCTGTCGGACAAGATTCGAGGTTATTTCCTTGTTCCGGACAACGGTATCTGGAACTATAGTTTCATGGGTAGTACTTTTGGTACGGTAGAGAAAAGGCCAGTTCATGTGCGTCTTGACACACCTGTGCGCTTTTACGACGCAGTCCATAGGCCGCTGCATTTCCACAACTTTGCTGAGCTTGAAGATGTGTGGGTGGACCGCGAGAATCAGTTTGAGTGAGCAGGTAGCATAAGGCGGCGTTTGATGGACGATTTGGCGTTAATCACGGCTGGGAACAAAAACTTGTAAAGTGTACTATAATCATGCGGACAATCTGAATTTCTTATTTCATCTGTGTGTTACCCATTTGCTTTCACAATAACCACACAACTCATGACAAAATCGGCGACTATGGATAGGTATAATTGATGTATACGTTGCAAGAGTAAAGAAGTGCAGAGTACCTGATAATTACATGTACATGTGCCATGGTGTGCCTTTGTCGATGCTGAAATGCTTTCTGGCTGAGTTGTAGTCGTAACAATTGACGCTGCCATCCCCTTCCCCTCGAAGCCAATTGTTGCTACTTTAGATACTGCAGGTTTACTGCGCTGACACACCCTTTACTACCCTCCCTTTTCCAACCCAGCAAGTTCTCCATACCCAACCTCTCAAACCCCACGTGGCTTTCCACACTCGCGCCCGCGGTATGACTCAAGACCATGACATTATTCCTCTTGGCCAACTTTGGATTTACATGCGGTTCCTCAGCATGAACGTCCAAGCCCGCTGCTGCCACGATTCCCTTCTCCATGGCTTCGACCAGCGCCTCCTCATCAATCAGCTTCCCCCTTGCAATGTTGACAAGTCTCGCTCCTCTTTTAAACTTTTCAAACTGCTCAGTTGACAGCAGTGTCTCGCCTGAAAAGGGGGTAGCCACAAGCACACAATCAGAACTAGACAAAAGCTCGTCCAGCGTAGCACACCACCTAGCCCCCACCTCCGTCTCCCTCTCTTCCATCCTAACAACGTCGTAATACGCAATCTTCATCTCAAACGCCCGTGTCGCCTTCTCTGCAATTCGAAGACCAATACGGCCAAGTCCGATGATGCCGAGCGTGCTACCGTTAGGGTTGTGCGTCACAGCCGCGATATTCTGGTTCGCATTACGGAACTCTTGTGGGTCGCAGGATCGCGCTGCTAGGAAGGACCAGGGGATGTCGCGGTAGCAGGATAAGATTAGCACGATGGCTGTGTCGGCAACAGATTCCGTGCACGCCGAGGCGCTGTTACAGTATATGGTTCCGTGGGCGGCGAGGGCGCGGGTATTGACCCAATCAAAGCCTGCACCGGCTGAGGCGTAAATTTTGCAGGATGAAGGGAGAAGGGAACTAGGCGTTAACGGGATAAGTTGGTGGTAGTGGTGGTGGTGGAGATGGGGTTAGATAGACGTACATAAGCTCTTCATCCCAGTTTCCCATTTCACCGCCCGTGTTCCAGAATGGGCGATACATGCCTACGAAATCTCCCCATTGCTTCTCTGACAAGGCCTTTTTGAACTCCGGTCTCTTCATAGAATGCGTTCTCACGACATGGAATTCTCGCTTTAATTCCTCGTACAGTTCGTGATTCCACCGGATATCGTCGCCCAGATGTAGGATCGTAGGCTTGCAGCTGTCCGACTCGGTTGGGTTTTTTGAAAATGGTTCGGACACCATACTGGGTGTATTGTGGTGGTGCCAAGCAGATAAGAGATGTAGACGCGGGACAGAGCACTAAAAACAGTGAAGAGAAATTTGGTCGGATGTACACCAAGCCCTACAGATCAGAAAACGAAGGTTCTTGCCTTCAAAACACTTTATATGACTTGTCTCTCGCTACGATCATGCGCGGTCTGGATACCGAGCAGTTGGGTTCACCGTCAACTCAGCACCCTTTGCTGTGGAGACTTCCTTCCCCTCTTTCTCCCGCTCGGAATAACGCGGGATGTGAGCGTCCAGCCAAACGCACTAGGTAGAGTAAGGCCGGGTGGAAGAAGAGAGCTGTGGACGTGAGCAATGAAAGAGCAACAGCACACGCATGCAATTGATGTGATGTTATTTTGCATTTGGTAGGATTACATGTACATGTGAAGGTGGCGTGGCATACATATGCGGGGCAGCAGCAGCCCGGTCCAATCGAAAGTGGCGAAGATAAGGCTATCGATGCCGAATAGCAAAGTGCGCCGCACCACGCAGCCAGAGCCTCCACGTGGTGTCTGTATGCGTTAGGTCGGCAAGGTATTCATCACGGATAAGGTGCTAGTAGCGTGTCACATTCACATGGCAATAACATCTGGATCAATCGATATACTTGGAGGGTAGCAATGTCTTGAATACTACATATTGTACAATCCTGGGTATAATAATCACACTCGCCCAAGTTTAAAGGTGGAATCAAAACAGTCTGCCAGACGCCATCATACTATCGTAACAAAGTAGACATTTGCCTGCTTCATCTGCTTACATGTTTAGAACCAGTGAACAATCCCCAGGGTTCCCGCACCAGCTGAGCTGGTGGGATTTGTCGGATGTCCCATAGTCCCATACTGATTCACCATATCGTCCCAAAGCGTCCAGTCCATATCACCGTTGTCCATCATCCCAGCTTCCCTCGCCTGTTGATCGTCTGTATCCCCAGTCACATCTAGCTCGTTGTTGGTATCTTGGCTGATTTTGAAATCCATGCCAGTACTCGGAAGTATGCCATCACCAAACGTAGGATAGCCGTTCGCCACGGTTTGCGCAACGCTTGTAGCAAATGGCTGCGCTGGAATTGTGCTAGAAACGGGTGGAGATGATTGCATATAGTTTGGGGTTTTCATGTTAGCAGCGGGCGCGGTTTTCGTATCAGCATAACCCAACTCGGGATCTGGGCAAGTCCGCGCTCCGCTACCCATGACCTCATTGAGCACCTGGTCGAGACCAAAGTCAAGGAGGTCTCCAAAATGTCTTACAGGATTGTTGTGGAGGATATAACTATCATTCGAAAATTCACTGGGTGCTCCATTTGGCAGTTTTTGCTGCTTGCTCATACCGTTGCTGTTTGGTGGGGATGAGGCATCACGCGGCCTGGACTGGGTCGGGCTATTTGGCCAACTCGGGTGTCCGGTCAAGGGCATCTCACCCAGCTTCGGCGCTGTTGGTCGCAACATACTGTCCAAAGGCACTACGCCCAAATGATCTGATGCGACGGACGAGAGGCTATTTGGCGTCATGACCTCTTGAAACTCGAAAGAACATTGACTATTGCGGAACGGGGCGTTGCGAATGGCTATACTGGCTCGCTCGAGGGCCAGTTCACGCTCCCTTGCTGCTTTCGCTTTTTCCAGCAGCTTTCGAAGCGGTTTCCATAAGCAGCCTTGTTGGCCTTTCCCGGCCGTCGAAGAATCGTTGAGCGGGAACCACCAACGACCGGCCGTGGCTTCTAAAGCTCTCCACGCACGCTCCACTGCCTCGCCTTTTGTACGAACACAGAGTTCAGACAAGAGGAAAGCGATAGCATGCCATTGAACATAGGAGCGAAAGAGCCAACCCCACTTCATGGTGCGAGCTTCGGTCTCAAGAAGCAGGGAGTATTCGACGTTTTCAAGCGAGGTGATGAAGAGCTTGTCCTTGGTCTCTTGGGGCAATGTTGTACCACCGTCCTTGCGCTGATATGGGTGGTAGACAACTAACCACATCTTGCTCATGATGAGCCGTGATATTGTCGCCGTGACCCAGCATATAGGTATGTTCATGTCACAGTTCTTCAGATACTTGTTCTCCATGGCTTGATGGCAGTCATTGATCCATTTTTCTTTCTGTCTAATGGTGAGGCCGGCAAAGAACTCTGTGCATTTGTTCGGGCCCGGCGGTATGTAGACGATGCGGCGAAGGATGTTGGCAAGCTCGAAACGAAGCAAACAAAAGGTCATGTCAGTGAAGCCTTGGCGCTCTTCGGGGAAGTCGGTCATGTCGGGATGCAGATCAGTGTCGTTGACGTTTAGAGGCTGGGCGGGGTGGGAAGGTGGTTAGTAGGTGTGGTTAGCAAATTGAACAGGGACTCACCATTTTGGTATCAGACTGTGCTTCTACGATGGTCGGGTCGCAGCCATGGTCTTCCGAGGATCTCGCATCAAGAATGCAGACCTGCCACCACAGCCGCCTGCGCATCTCCACCTGGAACGGAGGCAAGCCAAAGTGCGAACCGTCTCTGTGTATTCCGAGTGTCTGGGACATGCGTACGACCAGGCCAGTCAATGTCCAGATCTTGCGCGCGTCGTCGTTGCGCCTTAGCAGGACCAGGAATACGAGAAAGGCCTGGAGGATGATGACCTCGTCGCAGTACAGGAAGTTTGCTCTGGCGAGCGCCTGCTCCAGGCCAAAGCGATAGCGGTTGAGAAGAACGCTTCGGTCTTCCCCCCACCTCGCTAGGCAGTCTTCGGGTGTAGAGCTGGTAGCAGCACCATAGTAGATGGCAAACAGAAGCGTCTCCAACCCTCGGTCGACCTTGTCTAGGTGGGCAAAGGCGTCGAGGATGACGGGCTCGTGCGTGGGAATGTGCAGGACTTTGACGAGCGATTCGACGTTTTCCTTGTAGACTTGCCAGAATTCGATGGCCTGGTGCTGGCCAGGGTGCAGGACTTGCATGTCGACGTTGGAGGAGCTGTAGCCGAAGATGAAGCCCTGGTGCTGCGAGGACGGAATGGACGAGTCGGGCGAATACACGTCATCTTCGTCGTCGGAAGGCTCGATGAGAATGGTCTTGAGGTCTTCTACTTCGTTGTTCAGGCTGGCCCAGAAGCTGTTGTTTATGTAACGGCTACGGCCCTTTTCCACCACCAGTCGTCCAAACCGACTCTCCAGGCCCTCGACACTGTTGTCCATGGCCACGCGGGCATCTTGTCTGGCCTCTGTGCCGGCGCCACTCTGGGCGTACGGGCACTGCTCGTCGACGGCGCTGCTGCTCTGGCGGGACCTCTCGCGGTCAGCGGCCTCCTGCTCGTGGCCCTCGACCTGGGCATTCAGACTGGTCACGACGCCCTCGAGGCGTCGCAGTCGCTCGAGCAGCTCAGCATCTGCAGGCTTGCGGCTCTTGCGCGGGGCGCGACCGGGTCCAGGAAAAACACATTCGATTCTCGCGCGCACGCAGTTGGAACACGGATTCTTCTTGTCGCACTTTACTTTGCGCCTCCGACAGGTAACGCATGACCGGGGGTTTGGCGTCGGGCTTCCGGATGAGGGGCCGTTGCTGCTGTTGGCCTGCTGCTGTTGGCCTGCGCTACTGGGCGACTGCTGGCTCGGCCGTCGCTCGACGGACATTGTATACAGGTGTAGGCCAAGGGACGACTGGAGGAGAGTTTAGGTCTTTGCCTCATCCACACACACCTTCTGACACCGGGGTCTCGCTGCACAGCCTGTGGCTGAATCTCTGGCGGCAGCAACCCCCTAGTCGATTGTCGGGGCTTGGGCAAACTCAAGCCCCCGAACCTTCACCGTTCGTTTGAAGCGGGATTTGTAATGCGCCCGAGCTAAGGCAGCGCCAGAGTCAGAACCAGTGCCAGACAGACATGTCCTTGTTATCCGACCGACATGACCGACATGTCCGATATGTCGTTGCAGCCTGCTTGGTTGCTAAATTAAGCCTGTCGCCTTCAAACGCCTCGTACCGCATCATATTAGCACCGAGATCCTCAGCTTGGTGCCAATCAGGGACAGGGCCTACGTTGCATTTTCACGTTGATGGATGACTAATCGGACCATCCATGCATCACCAGGGTGCCATGGGTGTCGGGAAAAGACGTATCCTCTTTTGACTACCTGGCAGGAAATCATGACTGCACCCCCTCCCCTTCCCCTTACATGAACCTCTACCTTCGCTCTCCACGACCGCCAATATTCCGCTCCTTCTTACGTCTCGCACTTTCCGCGCTAAGCCGCTCCCTGTTCTCTGCATCTTCTTCAAGCTCTCGGTCAATCATTTCCCTGACCTTCATTATCTCATCCAGCGGAATGCCCCTGGTGTCGACAACGACACTAGGCGCGCCCTCCAAGTACCGCAAGTTTTCAAGCGCTTGCTCCACAAGCCTGTGTAGTTTTGCATGTGAATTGAGATTCTCGTGCCGTTTAATGTTGTGTAGGTCTGGATACAAAACACCGTCCCCATTCTCTGCGCCCTGGAAGGCTTGCAGATACGGGACGTGACTCGGAAGCTCGTTGTGTAGTTGCGCGCCAACACATACAGATGTCTCATGACACCATGTCCGTGCTACGTTGCGTGGTGTATAGCCACCACCGCCGATGAGAAGTAGTGGCCGACCGTAGTCTTTGACTGTCTGAACACAGAAGCCATGCGCTTTGATGTTGAGATTGAACCGACCGAGGCGATCGCCGCCAAGCGAGTCGGCGCCTGACTGCAAGACGATGGCTGTCGGGTTGTACTTTTCGATGACAGCACCAGTCACAGTCTTGAATAACCATTGATACTGCTCGTCGTCGATGCCATCGTCTATGGGGATGTTCAAACTGTGTGCCTTGCCAGGATTCCGTGGATCTACCGGGCCCGTTTCGTCGATGTTGCCAGTGCCCGGGAAGAAGGGCCATCCGTGCTTATCAATACCGTATTTGTGATACGATAGGGTAAACACCCTGTCCGTCGACTCAAATGCCTGCTCGACGCCGTCACCATGGTGAACGTCAATGTCGATGTACAGGACTCGTGAATGCGTCTTGAGCAAGAGCTGTATCGCAATGACAATATCGTTCACGTAGCAAAAACCAGAGGCAAGATTCTTCTTCGCGTGATGTAGACCCCCCGACCAGTTGATGGCAATGTCGGAGGTGTTGTTCACCAGATTCTGGGCTGCGCTTATCGTGGCACCCGTGTAAAGTGATACATAGTTCCATAGCCCGTCAAAGACTGGGCAATCGTTCGAATCGCCGCCGAATCCATACGTAGTGTATTGGGGGTCTTCGGGTTGGGCATTCTGAGGCGTGATCCTGCTCAGATAGTCGAGATATTCACGGTCGTGGAATAATTCCAGTTCGTCCATGGAGGCAGGTCTCGGTGAATATATATCCATAGTGTGCTCCAGCCCATAGGCAACAACGAGTTGTTTCGTTAGTGTTAACCGCCATGGTTTCATGGGATGTGAGCTGCCAAAATGGTGATACTCGACATGTGGGTTGTAGTGGAATGAAACATTCCAGCCTTTCGGCCTCTCTAGGCCATTCTCTTCGGCTTCGTTTCTGATGACCTCCTGCTTCTCAGAATTGGGAAGAGCCTTGAAGTCCTGGTAGCTGGCAACGTAGGTATCGAACGGAGAATACTCCTGCACAATATTGCTAGCGGGTCCATTGGATTGGGAATAACCAGAAGTCCGCATATCGAACGACTCAACGATGCGTGGATTTGGAGCACCTTCGTAGATCCAGCGGTCCCGGTGGTCTCGGGTGCCAACGAACGTGTCGACGAATGAGTGCGCCCTGAGCTCTTCTTCCCGCCCCTTTTCCCAGCGTGCTAGGGTCAGAGAATCAGGGAGAAGAGGTGATTTGCAGGAATTCACAATTGTTCTTTCCGCTACAATCCTCTGTTGTTGTTGTTGTCAGTATGTGTCGATGCATGAAAAGAATTTGGACATTGTTCAAAGCCAGAAACACATGCATACCTTGGATGTTCGCACACGAGTTGTAGTTGGTACCCGAAGCGCCGTAGCGGGTTGCGCAAACTGCTTGCTAAGGTTGTAATTTACCCTGGGCGCGCGCCTTGTGCGTGGGTCGGGCTCCTGCCACTGAGGCCCGTTTAGAAGAGTGGTAAGCTTTGGATCTACGTATGCGCTGGTAAAATTAAACCGTGTCCGTGTTTCTGCGGCTGTGTTGAAGACGTCGTCGTCTTTGTCCTCGCCTTCTCCGTCGTCGCCGTTGTCGTAGTCGGAACCGGAATCATGGTCGCTCGTCGTGGTTGAGACGTCGTCTTGGGTGCCGTCGTCTGATTGGCCATGGTGCTGCATCCTGCCGAACACGTAATCTAGCCTGGTTCTTTGGCTAGCTTGTACCTGCAGGGCCGTAGAACGCGCAATCACAACCGCGAATACGCAGACTCACAGACTCGCAGAGCTATTAGGAAAGACTGGACGCAACTTGCACGATACAAGTGAGCAGACAGAAGCGGAGGGAGCATCAAGCAAGAAAGAGTTATTCTCGTGTAGGGTGATTTCCTCCTTCACCGCGCCCGGCCTCCTTCACTCGCATATTCATCAACGTGCCGTCGACAGTCATCGAAACCGCAGTCGCAAAGAAGAAGTCTTTGTTAGTTCTCAGCGGGCGTCCTGGTGTGCAGCCATCTGTTTGTTGCGCGCACACCCTACCCGAGCTCATCGCAACACACGAGCAGGTTGAAGGCAAAGTATGGCTATTGCAGAGGACGCAGCAACGGTACTCGAGCAGTTTGTACACGACGGTAACACACTGGCCACCACTTGTTTGCGCGACCGTGGCAGCTGACAGTCGACAGTGGCCAACCTGCCGGCCGAAATCACACATCTTTACGAGGAGGTGCAGGCCAAAGACAACCAGATCCAAGAATTACGGGCTGGGATACAACAACGCGATGGCAGTCTGCAAAAGTTTATCAAGCTCAACGGCAGCCTGGTAGAGAATCCAAAGGAGGTTGCCTATTCCAAGACGATTCTTGCAAACTACGAAAAGGCACAGCTACTGCAAGAAGAGAAGATTGGACTGGTTGAAAAAGCTGCTGCACTCGTATGTGTTTTTGTCGAGGTTGTGGATTATTGCTTCTACTAACAACGATACAGCTCGACCGTCACGTGAAGCGACTTGACGTGAAGCTGCGAGATTTGCAGAGTGATGGCTCCATTCCCACGGATCCGCAGATGCCTTCGCTACTCCGAGACTCACCTGGAAATCTGGTTCCGCCGGCGTCAGCAACAAACACGGGCGCCAATACACCGCTATTGTCCATTTCTGGCAACCAAGGCGGCGGCGCCCCAAATCTCGCGCAAGCCGCTGCCATTGCACGAATCACCAGCGCCACCAGCGCAGGCATCAACAACTCCAGGCTGAACCCGTCACTACAGAACATGCAAACGCAAGCGCTGCTGAACCAGCAACGGCTCACAAACGCGCAGAGTGCCATACAGGCAAGTGCGCGACAAGAGCGGGAGGCATCAGCCGGGAGCGACAGCAAGCGGCGTAGACCAACAGGAGGCCTTGGGCCCCTCCCCACAGCATCCTCGAACCTGGGCCGGCAAGGCTCCATCGGACCGGGGACGCCCAAGCCGTCCACGCCGGGTTCGCGGGCAGGCAGCGTAGGGCCCAGGCCACCGAAGAATGTACTCGGGGTGAAGAAGGCGAAACCGCAACAACCGTTGCGCAAGGCGGCGCTGACGGCAAAGTCTGGGGTGAACAAGAAGCGGCGCAAGGGCGGGTCGAGGGCATCGCCTTCGACCACTGCCGACGATGAGAGCGTGGCGAGTGAGGCTGGCACGGAAGACGAGGACATGTCGGGGATTGGAGGCGGGGATGCAGAAGAGGACGAGTCGGACGACACCAAGTACTGCACCTGTCAGCGCGTCAGCTTCGGCGACATGGTAGCGTGCGACAACGACAACTGTCGGTATCAATGGTTCCACTGGGAGTGTGTGGGCATCAAGGAGGAGCCGCTGGGGGACTGGCTGTGTCCGGAGTGTAGGAACCAGGCGCCAGCCAAGATCAAAAGAGCGCGTTGAGGGGGTGGGGCGGGGGGTTTTTTTTTCTTCTTCTTTGGTGAGGGCCATGCACGGCTATGTCAACATTTGCATCAAGACAGGAACAGGAATGCTACTTGCAAGACGGTTGCCATTTGGGGCTCGCACATATAGACGGCCGCGTGGACGGTATACCGCAGTGATATGATCGCCGGGCCAGGCCAGACCCGAGAGCCAGGGTGCTGCTGCTGCTGTTGCTAATCTCGGCGGCACACACCCAGCCAAGTCCAGTGGGAAGGAGCGACCAGACCACACTTCCCGCCGACCGTGGCACCACGGCGACGTTGCCAGCAAGGAGGCTGGCGGGTGCCACAGCAGTCAGCGCTGCCTCTACCGCCACTGTACCGGCAGGCGTACTCTAGCCCACGACTTGGCCGGTTGGATGGACGGCGGCTTACATGCCGTACCGGTGCCGTGCCAGCAGCGTACCTCACAGCACCGTCAGCACACATCCGCCACTTTGCAGAACTGCCTCCCCCAAGCCACTCGCCGCCCCGCCTCACAGCCATGGGTGGTTCCCGCACTCGGCTCCTGCCATTCGTCGCCCTGCCTGCCTAACCCCAGACCGGCTAGCGGCTTCCAAGGCCCTCGAACGCTCCCCCCCCCCCAAGCCACGGGCCGGCAGCGAAAGGGGCATCATGGCCGACATTTGACAACAGCAGCCTCTTAAGTGTGTTAGTCGGCCCCGGCGCTTGGCTTCTTGCTTGCTCGTATTGTTCGCTGCTGCTGCTGCTGCTACTACTGCCACTGCCAACTGCCCACTGCCACTGCTGCCCATTGCGACTACTACTGCACCCCCCAGGCTCTTTGACTAGAACGCTGACGTGCACCCACTTTCTCTTAATCGCCCGCGGCTTTGTTGTTCTGCACCCTTTGTGCCTCTTCGTTCCTTCACCGCATCGCCTTCCGTGACAGTGCCGAACGTCCGCCGTCTCCTACCACGCCTAGGGTTTCACCAGCCCGCGCCCTCTGCAGCCACGCCGCCGTCGTCTGGAACCTACTGCATCTTCACTCGCTCAACTAGCACACAGCTCGGGCACGGATATACGATACGAGCTGACAGCGCGGACACCCGCGGGGTGAAACTCCACGCCGGCCACGACAACCGCCATGAACACCCGCAATGGCGTCCTTTCGCCTGTTTCGACCGACAGCCAGGACTGGTCGCCCATCGCCGGCTACCGCAACATGGCCGCCGACCACCCTTACTCTCCCACCATTCCACCCAACGGATACGGCCCGGGCACCCCCGATGGAGGCATGCTCAACGGCATGCGCCCCGGTACAGGCAACGGCAACCCGTCGCCGCCCAGCTCCGTCGGCCGCTCCAGCGACGGCACGGGGCTGTATGCCTCGAGCATGAGCGACGCTTCCCGCCAGATGATGGACCCGCGCAAGATGCAGGCGCTGGAGGAGACCATGTCGGAGCATTTCAACGTCCTCAAGGCATACCTCGGCCCCTACCTGAATGACGAAAAGGGCAACCCGCGACCGAGCAGGGCCAAGGACAAGCTGACCAGGCTGTCGGCTGTACAATTCCAGGAACTCAGCACCGACGTCTACGACGAATCTATACGCAGAGAGGCCGATCGCAAGCGCGGCGGGCCGGGTGCGCCGGGCAACGAGACGCCCAAGTACCTGCTGCCCAAGAACAACTTCCACCCGAAACGCAACCAGGCCAGGCAAAAGCTGTCCACCCTGCCTCTCGAGCGCTTCCGCCAACTCGCCACCGATGTCTTCTACGAGCTCGAGCGACGATTCCCGCGCTTCACCGGAGCCGACATGCCGCCACGCTCCGCCAGCCCAGCCGCGAGCATCGCAAGCCGCATGAGCAACAGAGGTCCTCCGAGCAGAGTAGGCACACCCAACAGCATGGGCGGCCGGCCCCCGCCTGGCCCAGGATACCGAGGGCCGCCTCCAATGGGTGGGCCCATGGGGGGTCCAGGAGGCCCTCCCATGCGGCCCGGACCTGGATCGCGGCCTGGATCCGGCAACGAGCCCAATTCCTTCGGACGCCCTCTGCCAAAGACATTCCAGTCCAACACCATTGTACCGAACAAGGGCACCCTAGTAGAAGACGACGATGACAGCGCCGCAGACGACGACGATGCTTTCAATCTCGAAGGAGCGGCCGCGAGGCGCCAGACCAACAAGAGCGCAAAAAGCATGAGCATGGCCCAGGAAAAGATGACGGCAGATCTGCAAACCCAGGTTTCCGAGCTGCAGGCCAAGATCGGTTCACTAGAGGCTAGCATACGAGACAAGGACGACGAGCTTCGGCGACTTCAAGATCCCAATCAGATGCGAGATGGCGCCTCGGCATCTGAGCGTGCTGAATGGGATCAACTTCGCTCCTCTCTGGAGGAGAAGCTCGAAAAGGCCGAGAGTCTCAACTCGTCACTGCGCTCGGAGATTAACAAACTGCGCAGCGAAAACGAGGGCGTCGAGAATAAGCTACGTGACCAAATCGCCAGTCTCGAATCTCAGCCCCGCCAACAATCCTTCGACGATGGCGATGCCAACTGGAGACAGCGATGTGAGGAGCTCGAGCAGGAACTGAGTGAACAACAGCAAGTGGCCGAAGAAGTCCGGAGGGATGCGTCTATATTCCTGCAAGAGATGAAGGAATTATCGGCTCGCAGCGATGCGGCCGCCGAAAAAGAAGAGAAAATGGCAAACCAGGTCTCATCACTCGAAGCCGAGTTGAAGGACTGGAAGTCTCGATATGCGCGTGCGAAGACGCAACTCCGAAATCTCAAAGCGTCCTCCATGGGCCTATCCCAGCTTGTGTCGCTCGACATCAACAGTTACGCACGCGACACGAGTTTTACATCACCCGATGGGCTGGTCAAGGATGTTCATGTGACCAAATTCCAGCTCAGCATCGACGAACTGCTGCAGACAGCAAGGAGAGCCAACGCAGAACAGACCCTCGAAAGTATGCGCCATGTAGTCAAGTGTGTACGAGCAATCACCGGCGACATCGACAGCACCCCGCTTTCCCAGCTCCAGTCGCCCAGCAGTAGTGTTAGTGGTGACATTCTAGCAAGCCCCGAGAGGCAGCAAGCAAAACTCAAGTCTCGCGTCAGCGCCACGGCAAACAACCTCATCACAGCCACAAAGAACCATGCTTCATCTTCTGGACTGTCACCGGTCAGTCTATTGGATGCTGCCGCCAGTCACTTGTCCACCGCCGTGGTCGAGCTGGTCAAGCATGTCAAAGTGCGGCAAACCCCCGAAGACGAGCTAGATGCAGAAGACGAAGACGCCGACAGGCCCATGCCTTTGAAACCCAATGGCAATGTCGGATACGGTGGATATCCATCCAACGATTCAAATCTGAATGGCAACGGCAACGGCAACGCTGCTGCTGCTGCTGCTGCTTCGAATTACGGCCACCAACGTGGCCGTAGTAGCAAAGGTGGCAGCAGTGACACGACTCGATACAGCAACTACAGCTCGCCTTATAGTGGTTACGATCGTCAAAGTGCGGGTATGAATGGTACGAACGGCACGAACGAAAGCGGCATGCTCGAGTTCAAGGTACGTTCCTGAACAGTACCCAAAGAAGGCAGCACATTGACGATGGCAGAACTATCTCGAAGATCAGACAGCCCTCCTCGTTCAAAGCATCCAGCCACTGGTCAACCTGATCCGCTCGAACCCCGAGTCTTCACCCGCCGATGAGCAACAGATCTACCAGTACATCCAAGACATTTCACAAGCCGTCGATGACACCGGCAACAAGACGTACGATGCCGTGAACCAAATGTCCAACCCTGCTTTGAAGAAGCATGCTATTCCAGTCGTGGAAGTACTCGATGAATGCAGACAAAACATGCTCGCTGTCAACATCAGTGACGGAGGTCGCGAGCGGATTCCACCCCTTGCTTTCAAGACAGCCAGGGCTCTCAAGGTGCGTTCCTGGAGAACAAGTAGGAAAACATTCGCATTTGCTAACCGTCCACCAGGAGCTCGTACTCCGCGTTGACCGCATCGAGTCTGGCGAACTCACCGTTGACCAAACACTGAAGATCGAGCTATGATGCCAGCCAACACATACATGGCCATGCAACGTTTAATGCGCCTATATCTTTAGTCTTGATAGCGACCTTTTCTTCCACGTCGATTGAGTCGGCATTGGACTTTTTGTCTCTCTCTTTTTTTTATATTTCCTGTACCGACAGCGAATGTTTCGTTGAGCGATGCTTTTCTTGCTTGTGTTTGTTTACTAGCGCTTTTGTGTACCATTACTTCCAGCGCTGATTCCCGGATACCTACTTTTCGACCTGCTACAGGTTTACGAACATGCGATGATCAAGATTATCTTTCTAGCTATTATCTGTATTTATGACGGTAGCAGTTGCCGCGCAAGCTTTTTGTTTGGGTATAGGGCATGAATCTTGGCATGGGATATTGTTGTCTCTGGAAATAATGGAACTACTTCGAATTGAGGGATGAGGTGAGGGACCATGGAGGGTGGCGGCTGTTATTGTGTAATGTAGGCGGAATTGGCCAGGTCAGGGTTCTGCAAAGGAGTGGTGGTGCGGTTTAAATACTCTTGATCACACGTAGTCACATCATGAACGGGTGCAATTGAGTTTAGAATGTGCGCAAACGTGCCGGCCACCAAACCTTGACCCTGGCCGTCCTTGTACAGTGTGCTCTCTTGCCCTCCTGACCGTCTGCTTCAGGCCAGAACGACAGACGTTTGTACCTATTAGCAAGGAATGCGCTCTGGCAATGACGTCAGCATACATCTGGTACGCGTGTGCGCCCAATGGGGCGGGGGATCACATGCGCAGTCACAGCCTCCCCGTACTAATACTAGCCTCTTCTCTCCAGAGTCCAAGTTTCTGTGTTGACAGGTCATCGTTGAACCTCTAGATGAACACAAGACTTGCTCTCAACTGACACTGAGAAATCACAAAGCATTGAGAAAAGGCCTAGTCGAGAGAGCAGCATGGCACAACAAATGGCACCGGCATGGCCAACGCAGCAGCGGCCTGCCTACACCGACTCTATCCTCACCATTACAGACAGCAGTTGCGCTGATCCCTATGTGCTATGGGACAAAGGCACTTACTACATGACCTTTACCTGCGGCGGACACATTGAGATTTGGTCTGCGGATTCACTCTTCGAGTTTGAGAAGAAGTGCAAGAAGAACGTCATCTGGCGTCCTCCGCCAGACCAACCCTACTCGGCCGATCTGTGGGCTCCGGAACTTCACTCCATCCATGGCCGTTGGTACGTCTACTTTGCAGCAGATGATCCGAAGCACGGCAACAAGTCGCATCGCATGTATGTCCTTGCCGGACCGCCTGCCGACGAAGACCCTCTCGAACCTAGCAAATGGAACTTCTTCGGCCGTATGGGCGGGCTGCCCGAAGATCAGTGGGCTATTGACGGAACGGTCATCACACTGAGTGGTTCCATGCTTTTTGTCTACTCTGGCTGGCCGTTTGGCACCAATGCCGATGAATCGCGCCAGGAAATCTACATTATTGAAATGACCTCGGCGACAGAATGCACAGGTCGGCCCATCCGCATCAGCACGCCAGATCTTCAATTCGAATTCTCGGGCACCAGTGGCATCAACGAGGGTCCGCAGTTCTTATGCTCGCCAGATGGCCGCTGGATGGGCATCGTGTATAGCTGCGCTGGAAGCTGGACACATGAGTACAAGATGAATGTCCTTTACTATACCGGTGGCCATCCTCTGGATCCTCACTCGTGGTGCAAGTCCAACACACCCCTTCTCAAAGCTGCTCGCGACGACTCCCCGCCCTACGGTCCTGGCCACGGCAACTTTGTCCTAGTCAATGGACCCGGCGGACCAGAGGTGTGGGGCGTTTTCCATGCCACGGATGCAAAGACTGGCTGGGAAGGCCGCAAGGCCCGCCTCATGCGCGTGGGCTGGGGCCACGGCGGACCTTTTATGGGCTCTGGCGAATGTGGAAGGTGCTGTGGTGAGGTTGAGCATTTCATCCAAGGTTGCCCTGGAGGCGTCTGTGGAGGTCAGGGACACTGCGGAGGAACTGGAGGTGCAGGTGGTACTTTCTTGCCACCCGGTCAGTCTGGAGGACATCATGGTGGAAGTGGAAATGCGACCGAAGATCTGAAGAGGGAGGTAAAGAACTTGGTCAAGGGTGGAAAGGGACTCATTAGCAAATTTCTCAAGTAAGAGGGTTTTACGAGTCTGCAAAAAGCCGTCCCCCTTGTCCATCATAGCCTTCTCAGGAAACACTGACGCTATCAGTCAACATGTATCTCTCTGCTTTTGTCATCTCTATAGACTCACAGAATACATCAACATGTACAGCCTGCTGCCCTTCTACTCCACCACCAAGGCTTTATAAATGGCGTTGACATAACTATTCGTCCGCTCGTTTCCCATGCCCATCTTCTCTTCGTCGTCTCTCTTTTGTCCCAGCCCCGCATTCTCCATTTTGTTCATGACATAGGCGATTGTCAGCCCATTCTCCACATCGACGATAACCTGACTGCCCCCCCAACCTCCCCAACTCGCCACTTTACCCTCGGGCAGATTCTCAAATGGCGTACCCGGGGCCGAGAGGCCAAAGCCCAGGCCAAACTTTACATGCATGCCGGTTACGAGGTCAGTACCGTGTTGCTGTGTGACGAAGATTTGCTCGCGTGTCTTGGACGAAAGGACTCGCTCATCCTGCAGCGAGAGCGGCGAGAGCAGACGGACCAAGGCCCTCGCATTACTAAACCCATTTGCGGCTGGAAGCACCGAGCCACGCCAAAGGTCGGAGTTGGCCCCCTCGGCAGGCATGCCAGGGTTGATGGCCAAAGTCCTGAAGCCGATACTGCTGGGATCCTTGAACATTTCCGGCACAGGATCCCCTGGCTTGGGTGCTGGGGGAGGAATAATCTGCGCAATGCGCTGCCAATCCTCCTTCTTGGCTCCGTATTGGAAATCCGCATTGGCCGGGCCTGCCAATTCTTTGGCGACAAAGTCCTTGAATGGGATGCCGGTGACGCGACGCACCAGCTCGGCGAGAAGACTGCCCATGGTGATGGCATGGTATCCGATGGCGGTACCGGGTTCCCACCACGGCGCTTGCTGCTCGAGGAGCTTGCTGCTCTTCTCTAGGTCGCATGCATCCTCCACCGTAACCGCTTCTTGCCACCCGCTAAGGCCTGCAGCATGACTCAGCAAATGCCGTACCTCGACGTTTGCCTTGCCGTTGGCCCCAAACTCGGGCCAGTATTTAGCCACCTTTTCCGCGGGGTCGAGTAGCCCGCGGTCGATGCACACGAGGACTGCGAGCGCGGTGACGGTTTTCGAAGACGACCAGATGCAGGTAATCGTGTCTTCCTCCCAGGGCCGGGTCCGCGCAGCATCGGCATAGCCACCCCAGATGTCCATGACCGTAGTACCACCAAGGTTGACGCAGAGAGAGGCTCCTAGTTCAGCGCCGGAATCGAGAAAGGATTGGAAGAGGTCGCGCACTTTGGCGAAGCGTGCGTCGCTCGTTCCTTGGACTTGAGCCATGATGATGTGGTTGAGGCCGAATGTGCTGGTTCTAGTCGTTGATGTATGTTTGGAGTGACGGAGTTGTGGGATTGATCAGTTGTGATCAGTGAGTGGAGCGAAATATGTAACACACAGGCTACCGCCTCGGTTACCGTAGCAGCGAACGTGGGCCGGGAAACGTGTGAACCGTCTGCAGCGCATGCTAGCAACACATCTTGGCCTATCAAACACCAGGATGATCCTTTGGCTGCGCCGTGTTGTGGTTCTGCAAGGTGCCAAGGTGTGGAAGTCCGCCTAGAGCGGATCTGATGCGGGATTTCCTTTTAATAGCATCCTTCCAATGGGAATCAGGTAAGATTTACCGAGTTATGCGCCTTCAGGTATGAAGCCACCAGAGCCCTTGACTAACCGTAGCGGTGTTCCGCATTCATGGGCTACATCAACGCAAAAGCTGAAGTATCCTCCATCACTCGTCCAAGTTGCTGTGTACTGCCATGAAACAGAGTCATTCACATACACCGATGTCATTTCATGAAGAGGTTGGCAGATTGATCGACTATCTCTAGAAGGTAGCCAACAATGTCCTCCTACCCAAGGCGGTAGCAGTTGCTTCCTCAAAGATGGATCAAACCTCTCATGACGCTTCCCATCGACCGAACCCTTGCCCTCTTTCTTCGTCTTTTCTATCCACTCCCTTTTCGTAAGACCTGGAGAGGTTTAGACCAGCTTCTTCTACGTGCAACTTGGGAAGTTTCACAGCCGAGGGTTTCCCTTGGACATGAGCTTTGACAGATCTATGAGCTACCCAGGGCTCTTGCGGGTATTTTGCATATTGAAACCTTGACGGAGGATGACATCTACCATCTGCTTGGCGCTCACTGGTTCGATGGGCGGTAACATCTTGTCAAGTGCCATGTCCTTTACAAGTGCCAACACTTCGGCGAACATTGAATCGTACTGCGTATCATCTTCCAATGGATTTAGCAGCCAATCAGGTTCACATGTATCGTCGATTAGAGGGGCTGATTGATCTGTGCCTTGAGCGGGCGAAGTTTCTGTCGCTCTCACCTTGGCCAGATTGACTCGGATTCTTTTTCTGGTTGGAGTGGTAGCGTCTCGTTCATCATTCCAAGGATGGGCTTCTAGTGATGGCGGAAGGGGTTCGGGCATGGGTGAGGAAAGTGCTAACAATGAAGTCGCAACAGCGACAATATCAAGACTTTCGATGTGCTCAAAGTCGTACGAGACATCCAGTAAGTGATCGCCTGGGGAACGCTATTCGCTAGGGCCCGGGCCAGACGTGGTCGCTATCTGGCTTAGCCAGTCACTTCCGGGTATTGTGTTGGACATGGGTTGCGCCAAATGTTGTTCCAAGTGACCCCCAACCCGTATTTCAGGCGCCGGACTTGTAGGTGTGTGCTGAGCGCTCATGTACAGAGAGTTTCGGTACATTTCGTGTATCCTCAAGTGAGTATATTCGTCAGTGGGCAAGGGCCAGTAGTTATTGGCAATATAGCGGCATAGGCGTAGTTCCAAGGCGCCTCTCTTGTCCTCGGCAGTCTGGTTCAGTTTGCTGACGATGAACTGACCGATTGGTAAAAGTCTGTGCTTGAGAATTTGAGGGTAGCGCCGTGTTCGCAGACGTGGATTGTACGGTGGTAGGCTCTCGGGCGTCAGTGCCTTGAGCCTCATGAGATGCTCGCGGACGGGCTCAAGCAAAGGCAATACAGACATGTCAAACGTGTTGTTGTCTACTTGAGATACTGGCATGTTTGACAAGAGCCAGTCGCGATATAGCTTGCTTTCGTTGAACGACTCAAAGACGGACCGTTGATGGGGTATGTTTCTGACGCGCGACAGAGTAGGGATATTTGGCAACTCTGTATCAACGAAAGATACGTGGTGCTGGAGCCGTTGAGTTGAGGGTAGCTTCTTGGTAGTCAATATGCATTGCCTGGGGGTAACTGCATGTATTGTCCCCATCGTCTGATGCAAGTGCCTCGGCGCAGTCGGAGCCTTCCGCTTGGAGTAGTGGCGTGATGTCTGTAGTGGCTTCCTCGTTGTCAACGGGCGGGCGCGGGCCAAATGCCCATCTTACACCATAGCCGAACATGGCCATGCAGGTTTGAGTAGACAGGTGGATGAGTAGTGAGAGAACGGCTGACATGTGGGGAATGTTGTAACTAAAAAAGTGTGGGGGGATAAACGCAGCTGCGGTGTGCTACCGTCATGTGGAAGTGGGCGACGTATGAGCCAAACGCACAAGTCCGTACGAGCGGGTGCGCGCGACCATCAGAGGCGACACAAAGAAGCAAACAGGGAACAAGTAGGAAATCAAGGAGATGCAAGTGAAGTATACAGATTACATCGAATATTCGTCATAACATGCAGGTTGTAGTGTACAGTATCACAAAAGGAAAAAGGCATGTCAAGGAAGCAAGCGCTGACTCACTTCTGTGTACGCAGTCAATGGGTCTTCAGCGGTGTCTCGGGAGGGATAGGAGACAAGGAGACAGCGGATTAGGGTAGACCATCACCGCCCTTCTCTCCATCCTATGGGTATCAGCGCCGCCGCAACCTGTCCGACCCCGCGTTCCGTCGCAAGAAGATTGAACTGAGCAGACGCATTCCTCGTGTCCTGAATCTCAAGCCGTATCCCCAGATTGTTGAGATATTGGCGAACTGCAGGCGCAATTGGCGTCGTGTTGGGTCCTGTACCGATGATCAGAATATCTGTTGCAGACTGTCAGCCTCATCCACGCTTGTCTCCTGGGAGTAGGGCGTACCAGGCTTTGGATATACCAGCTCCAACACGCCCCAGGCCCCCTCGTGCACCACCCACTGTCCCCGCGCGTTCAAGAGCTTCCCGGTCATGGCATGCTCGCCAGTACCGCCTTGAGCGGCTGTTCCCTCTTTCCTCCCGTCTTGTAGCCACGGCCGCCACCGGAATGCTTCACCACCTACCAGTAAAATGCCGCTGCCGCTTATTCGCATCTGGTTGTTGAGTGCAAAACCGTCGCTTGTGCAGGCGTCAATTGATGTCGCAGGCGCTACCGTGTTGCGCAAGACATCGAGAGCGCTGAAGTCGGTTTGCGTATCCTCGTCACTCTTTGGGCCACGGTCGCGTGATTTGGGTGGTCTGGACTGGAGGAGACTCGAGCGTGTGGCGTGCAGAGAGCGTGTTTGTCGTCGGGCCGTAAATGTTGCAGGTCTGGGTTTTGGTGCACTTGCACATGGGATCCGGGTCATACATTTAGTGAGGGAGCTCGCACACTGCATGAGGTTTCGTTCCATTTGTGCGGGTTGCAATTGACCGCTGTGACGCTGGTCGGCAGTTGATATATGCAAGCCAAAAGATGCTACAAACGATGCTGTCATCGACTGCAAAGAGCTTGGACCACTCTGCAAGCGACAAGACCAAAGACGACCCCTGCGCCATATCTCAACTTGGGCTCCATCCTTCTTCTTGTCCTGCCAGCAAATTCCAGATGCAACCATGTGCGGCAACAAGTCGTGTATGTGCTCCACGCCATCAAGCACCCTAGGCTTGCGCACAGAGAACCATGCCAACCAATCTTTCAAGCCCTCACGGCCCCGCTCCTTTTCTTGTCTCACCAGGTCTCTCTGCGTTCTGATATTCACACGTATCTAATCTGTCTCTCTCTCTCTCTCTCTCTCTCTCTCTCTCTCTTCTTTCAATCCATCTCGTCGTCTGAATCAAAAGCTGAAGGGAGCTCTTCGCATGTCATCTCAGCCAAGCCCATCATCTCGGCAAACGTCTTCCTCTCTTCGCTAGCTGTCCTCGTCTCCAAGCATGCCGTGAGCTGTGATTTGGTCTCTACTCGCTTTGGTGCCTGTTTGGGGAATTCCATTTGGGCTGATGCGGGCTTAGGTTTAGCCTCACCTTCGCCTGGCTCGCTCACTGTCGCCCAGCTCGTAGCAGAGCTCCATTGTCTGCGCTGTCTGGCCCTCGACACGTGCGCATACTGAAAGTCTGGATTTGGCTGATCCACTCCTAGGTAGCATCGCTCGCTTGCGGGGGGATTGTAGTCTCTTGTCGTACCGCAATCCCTGCACAGGTCTGAAGCCTGAAGCCCGCCATTTGCTGGCGTGGGCGCACGCACTGCGCTGAATCCGGTCCAGCTGCAGAGGCTGACAGTTCGGCAGCCAGGTGGCGTGTAGATGGGGTCTGCCCACGAAGCAAGGCATTCGCGAAGGTACTCGTTGCTGGCAGTTGAAGACTTGCGCACATCCGTGACTGTCGCCGTTTCCAGTGAGGGAGAGAAGCATTCTTGCAAACACATTGCGATTTCAACACCTGCAACCGTTGTACTAGCGGTTTGGTAGGTGATTGTAGTATGTCTAGGAGCAGTGGGGAAAGTAAAACTGTATTATGTTTCCGACTCGACGAAGAACTGTCTTGCGTGGGATGTGGAGTGAGGGGGTGAGACAGCGTACGAGGTAGACACTGTGGCTTCACAGTGCTTGATGTTTTTCGTCCATATCTTTATTGTTCAATGTGTGTGGCTCCGTTTCATGGTTCACCTTCACCTGCCAAGCCCGCCAATCGCAGCCAACCGAAATCAAGCCATACTGCCACGTCCGAACTCGGTGGCTGTCAAGATCAAGGCAATCTGGTCAGGGCAACGGGCGCGCAACGTGTCTTGGGTCACCGATCGGGAAACTCGTCTTCGCTCCTGCCTTTGCGCATGATTGGTGACGTCTGTCTTCTTCACCAAGCCCACAATCGGAGAGGCGCAAGTGCAGTGCATATCGAGGCAAACCGAGCACTCTCGATAGTAGACCGCCATGAGGTATATTTACAGGATAACAAAGCTGTTATTGATTCACGAGTCGTTTACCATGCTCATCGAGTGCAACAGGAGCCCGTGCCCATGAACTGGTCTAGACGTGTTGCTCGATACGCAAAGGTCCAGGGTAGCGTGGCAACGGCTCCTCTTCGTCGTAATCGTATTTAGGTGGGCTATCCGGTTCGTCGTACAGGTATGGGTACGGACAGGATGGTCCTGTGTCGGAATCTGGCGGTACCTGGCTAACTAAAATAAGCATCTAATGAGATAGGCAGGCTAGGCCAAGGGCCAAAGTACCTCGACTGGCCGTTCTCTTTATTGTGTGCTGGTGCAGGAGACAGACAGAAGCATCTAGCTAGCCAGTGAAGCAGAGGCATTTGTTTGGGGAGAGAAAGCTACAGTGTTCTGGCTACATGTAAGGAGATGTTCAAAAGAAATGGATGCAGGAAAAGTCTCGGAAAGCAGAAGAAATAGGAAGTCGACCAAGCAACACATTAGATCACTGCACCATGGTTTCGTCAATCCCTTTTTCAACGGCGGCAACAACGGCACGAGCCGCACCACACTGAATTGACGCAGGCATGAGTTGGTTGCGAAAAGAAAGTAAACGTGCAATGTGGCGCTCCATGTGCATGCTGCGCACCCACTTCCAAGCATTCTCATACTCGAGGATCCATGTGATAACTCGGCAGCAACACAAGGGGGAAGCAATCGTAGCGATAAGTAATCATCCTAGATCCTTTGTAGCAGGAAGAGAAAGGGGAGTGGGGTGGTAAAATGGCCCACTGCCTTGGCGTTGCCAGCTGATTCGTGCGTGGTGTTCCGACCGCCTTCCCGAATATGCAGGCGAGGTTTCATTTCCCACCTGCATGGCAAAAAAACGGCAAAGATACAGAATACCTACGTGCGGCTATATCCCACGAGTTTTGCGGGCGTGCAGCGGCATCGTGCATGCACTGCTTCGCACCCGTTGTGACATGTCGCACTCCCGAGAAGTCGCATGGCTGGCAAGTTCCGATTCACGACTCGTCTATCCACCTGAGCACGCGCGCATTTCCTAGTACCAAGTTCGCTCATTGCTCGTCACCCCCTGCTTCTTGAATGCTACCACCTACATACTCCGGATGCCAACATCTCTTTCATCAATTCGTTTACCACTGCCTCGATTCGTGTTGTAATTACCGGCCTCACGCTTTACCACATGTCGACGACATTTGGGCTTACCAGCGAACTGCATACGCTTTTTGCACGTCGTATGCAGGCTGTTGGCTGTAGTACCTGAGCTAGTCGTCAAGTTTTCCGTCCTGTGCGTGTCATGAGCGGAGTCGGATACCCCACCATACAAACCTAGTCCATATCCGCCCAGGATGCCTTCTTCTGGAACATGTCCGGCGCCCGAGTCACTAGCAAAACCACAAGAGTTGATTCAAGAACCCGGACTGTGCCGAACGCGTAAGAAGGTATGACGTTACTAGAGAAGACGAACATACCTAGCCAAGACCATCTAGCACATCGGTCAATACCTGAGCTGTCCTTCCACTCCACATTGGCAGCAATTACCGTATCCACCATCAAGCTATCTCCTCGTCCTGGTGGGTTTCCATCATCGTACTGCAGCTCCAGGCACCGTTCATCGTCTTCTCTTGAGCCTTTTCTAACTTACTTGGACAATACTGGCGCATCCTGCGCTTTGTCACGCGAAGATGCCCGGATGGCGCCGACATGTTGTGCAGCAAGACAGTCAAAATGATATTGAGAGAGTGGATGGGCTTGATCGCAAGATTGCGGCGCCGCTGTGTTCGTTTGCTATATTTTTTAATTATAGAGGAGCGGTAGTTTTGAGTGGCTGGTAGGGACGGTTGTTGCATAGAACAGCACGTGACGCCAAGGCGATCTGGCAGGGGCCAACCCGCGCAATGCGCAAGCACACCCTGGTGCTTGTGTTCGCTTCCAACGGGTAACTCAGGTCGACAGCATGCTTTGCTTCGCTGTTCGTGGCCTGCAGAGAGGTGACGGACGGATTTCGCAGTATCCTGAGGACAGGTTGGGTACAAGGGTAAGGCGGAGCCCGAGAAGTTGAGCTCTGGAAAGATTACTGTGCCGCTCATTTTGCTCACTGGTCGAGCGTCGAGATGACATTTAATCACGAAGCTGTGATTACGCCGTGTCATCCTATGTCGTCGAACATTTCTCTGGTGAACACGTTGATTTTGATTTTGATGGTGTTGGTGGGGGGTCGCAGCAAGTCTCAACAGGCTCCAGAACGCGGTTGTCTGGAAAGCAGCATGTTGAGTGTCTCCTGCATCACCACGAATATTGCGAAAAGAGCAGGTTCATGCCAAGACAGTTCTTTGGAGGTGCGAGGCACGGAGTCTGGGGTACAAATTAGTCCACCAATGCCATCGACTATGCATTCGGATGTGTGGGGAAAGCCTCACCCCTTTGAATTTAGCGTACCGACGCGGACCGATTTAGCCACTAGTCGTGAGGGACTATGGGATTATCGTGGAGAAGTCGAAAATTACTCCGCGCCGAGGAGGCGGCTTGAAGGGCTAGACGCGTCGTATGTTGGGGTATATTATGGTCCTAGTATCGTGGGTGAGCTCGATGTTGTAGGCTTTGACCTTCGTTCCATCATTTGCACGCATTGGCCCTTGGACATCTACAAAGATGCGCGTCACCGAGATATTAGCATGCGGCCTGCTGCAAGCGTCGTTGGCCTTCTCTACATCCATCGACGCACGGGATGTGAAAGTCGTCGCATCCAAACGTCCAAGTCATCCAGCTTACCCTTACCACCCGAAAAAGACGTGTCCAGAGTCACCTCCTCGTACAAAGACATGCAGCGTTAAAGCGCGCGGACATGGCAAAGATGATTCCAAGAACATCCTCAACGCTATCCAGAAGTGCAATAACGGCGGCCACGTGGTTTTCCCCAAAGACCAGCACTTCACGATTGGAACAGCGTTGGACCTTACCTTCCTCAACAATATCGATCTTGGTATGTTGCGGAATTCGTGTCATGTTGCCACTGCTGACACGGCTATAGATATCCAGGGAACCATTCAATTCACAAACGACACGGACTACTGGCAAGCCAATTCGTTCAAGCAAGTGTTCCAGAATGCCACCACCTTCTTCCAGCTCGGCGGCACCGACATCAACGTGTACGGAGGAGGCACCTTGGATGGCAACGGTCAAGCTTGGTATGATCTTTACGCCAAGGACATCTACATCCTACGACCCATTCTTTTCGGTCTCATTGGTGCGGAGAATGCCAAAATTTCGGATCTGAACTTCAGATACAGCCCACAGTGGTACACGTTGGTTGCCAATTCCAGCAACGTTGTTTTCTCCAATATCGACATCTTCGGAGACAGTACGAGCAAGAACCCTGCCAAGAACACTGATGGGTGAGTCGGTGATGGATCCAAGTTGGATGATATTAGATGCTAATGCTGCAACAGCTGGGATACATATCGCTCGGACAGTGTTGTCATCCAAGACTCACACATCAACAATGGCGATGATTGCGTTTCTTTCAAGCCAAACAGCACCAACATGATTGTGCAAAATCTCATCTGCAACGGCAGCCACGGCATCAGTGTTGGTAGCTTGGGCCAGTACCCCGGCGAGATTGATCTTGTTGAGAACATCTACGTGTACAACATCAGCATGTCTGATGCTTCCGATGGCGCGCGTATCAAGGTTTGGCCTGGCGCTTCTTCTGCCCTCTCCGGCGATCTTCAGGGTGGAGGCGGCGGTGGTGCGGTCAGGAACATCACCTATGATGGCATGGTTATCAAAAATGTCGACTACGCCGTCGAAATCACCCAATGCTACGGGCAGAAGAACCTTACTCTTTGCAACGAGGTAGGCTTTTCAAGTTCTGGCAAGGACCGAACCAAGTCATGCTGCTAACACTAATGGCAGTTCCCCTCTAACCTCACAATCTCCGATGTCACCATCAAGAACTTCAAGGGTACTACGAGCAAGAAGTACGACCCGCTTGTTGGCTATGTGGTCTGCTCCAGTCCGTCGGTGTGCTCGAACATCAACATTGAGAATGTGCATGTCACGAGCCCGAGTGGAACGAATCTGTTCACCTGCTCGAATGTTGCGGGCATTGAGACGCAGGTCAACTGCACGACCGTTGGCGGTAAAGGTGGACACTCGTAGACGGAACGTGTTGTGGACATGATGACTTACTAACCTAATCCGAGCCTGGACCTTAGTTGCCATGACTCTACTAATACAATGTTTAATTTTGCGCAAGCGTGATTTACTTGCTGTGACTATTTGCGCACCGAGAATGGAAGCGATGTTTGTGACGTCAAGAGGCACAGAAGCCGGAGACGGTAGGCTGGCAGACACGTGACCTAACCCGACGCGACATTATCGTGATGATGACAGGATGCTCCAAGTGAAGCTGCGGCTTGTTGGGTACGAGGTAGGCATCATAGGGCCGAGTCACTAGGCCGTTGGCCAGCAGATCTGCTATCACTCTTCACCGCTCTCCTCGTGACGGGGGGGGGGGGGGGGTTGGATAAGCGATGTAGCCGCGGAGTTGGCTGGATTTGCCTGGGGACTGGGGCGATCATCTCAGGCACACCACAGGTTGGAGACCACGTACACGAACTATTCTCCGCGAGACCCTGATCATCGTCGACTGCGATGCGACTCTGCGGGGGGAACGGTCCTACTTCTCACCGTCGCGCGTCAGAGCCGGCGATGGGCTTGCAGCGCGTGGGCCCTCGCCGGCGGCATGCACAATGACCACAGCCCACATGGCATAGCCCAGTCGCAGCCAGTTGAGCCCAGTTGAGCCATGCCACGCCGTCGCGAAGCTTCCAAAGGCGTCGCCAGCCCCGCAAATGTTCGAGCAATGGAGCAGATGACGACATGGTGTCTTGTGAGGACGGCGCCGGGCTGGAAAGCTGCAGCCTTGCCGAGACGGCCTGCCTTTAAGTGTCAGATGTTTGCCGCCTGCCATCCATGACACCAACCTGCGAACATTCGGAAAAGCAAACCTGCACCATCACAACCACAACTACAACATGGGCCGCCGCGATAGAATGCCGTCGCCGCCCCCGCCCCCGCCCATGGGACAGCAGCCACGTACGATTCGACCATGTCGTGATTTGAATCATCACTAATCGAGCCCTGGCAGATCCCACTTACCACTTTGAGAACTACGAAAACGGAAAGCCGAAATGGTCGCCTGGCGTGGACAACCAGCGAGACTACCGCGAGTATCGTGACAATCGCCGCGTAGACCATAGGCGTCCCCGTAGGGACAGGCGTGAAGACGATGCCCCACCACCGCCGTATCCAACTGGCCTGCCCACTGGTCCACCACCACCACCAACATCTGCTGCTGCTGCACCACCGCCACCAAGAGGTGAGTTGACAGCCTCTTGCATGTACCATGACTATGATTGCTCATGTCTAAACAGACCCACGCGATTCTCGACCCCGTCGACCTCGTAGAGAGCCTTCCTACTCGTCAGACGAGTCCGACTCCCCACCCCCGCCTCGACGAAGACACCGCCAAGAACGTCCCCGTCCAGCCCGTGAGGATACATACGACTCGTACGACGAACACTACCCGCCCCGTCGACCCAAAGAGGACGTTCGTCCAGCCCGCGATGGCTACAAATCAGAAGGCTACAAATCCGACCGACGCCGCAGAGACAGAGATCCATACTACGACGAGCGCGATCGCCGTGACAAGCCTCGCGCTGACCGTGACCGAGACCACGACCGAGAGCGCAGACATCGCGATGACCGATACGACGACAAATACGACGACATGTTCAACGCCAAACCCCGTCGTGACTCTCGCTACGATGACAGGGGGGATCGCGACAGGCGGGGCCGCCATGACGATGACGACCGGTATGGCGATCGTCGCAAGAGCGGTAGAGATGTTGGCAAGCCGGGAAAGCCTGGGCAGCCCGAGTGGCAAAGGCAGGCCATGGGCATGTTCAAGGACTACGCACTCCCCATCATTAAGAAGGAGGGTGCCAAGTACGTCCAGAAACAAATGGCAAATGGCTTTGGAAGGCGCTGAAGATTGCGGGACCTAACCTATATGCTCATGACTTGAGAATGACATGGTGGATTAAACAGGTTGTGTTTGAGATTGAAGTTTCCTTTGCCTATGACTTTCGGGAAGCGGCTCACGGTTCTGGCGTTCCTAGTGCGTTTACAGATTCGTTTCTCATCCTTAAGTCATTCTATTCAGATTATATCAGGTGTTATGCCCAGTTTAGGTACATGAGGTATTGCATTCCGACTAGAAGTAAACAACATCATACCCTTTATTATTTGCCCCTATAATCCGTCCATCACTGTGAATTTCCATGTCAAGCATTTATCATGGTGAAATCAAGGGACTTGCGAGGTTGGTAAGTTTAGCTATGAATTAAAAGGTAAGTTCCAAGTGCTAGGCATTGCTTACTAAGCCTATTAGGTCCTTCTCTCTTTCCTTGCGTCCGCCTGCATACGACCAACCTAGCATATTACCGACCCGAAAATGAGCCCCGGAACATAACGACACGGCTGTCCAAACATTAGCACATTCTACGCTTCTCGGTTTCTCTACATCTTCTCACAAAAAAACCTGCATTACCAAGAGAAAAAAAGTTCTAAAAACAAAGTCGACTTACCGAGCCCTCAAAAGTGCAGTTATTAGGGGGGATTGCAATTCCCCCAATGCCACAAAGTGCTTTGGAGAGGTAGGTCGGCACAACCGTTGGCGAGGTAGCGGTGCACCAACCTGCTTTGTACCCATCGGTATTGGTGCTGGTGTGGCTGCCAAGGGTACCGATGCTGTTAGCCATGGAGTCTACTATCTAGACCAATCGGGGAAACTGCCATCACGTACCATATCCCGTAAGCGGTTGTTCGGGTCGGTTGCGGTGGTACCGTGGTTACTTGAGGCGCAGCTAGTACGGCTGGGAGGATAGAGTAGAGTAGAGTTAAGAGCTGCATCTTTTGCGAAGAACTGAAACGATGATACAATAAACCGGATTTTGGTTAATGTTGACAGGTTGGTTGAAAGCGTGGTTGATGATCTTGCAGGGTGGGAGGCTTGATATTATATAGTGGCACGTACGACTACGGTGGAGATGAATCAAAGCTCCACGCTATCTATTACTCTTACCATCCGTCCTTTTCTTTTCTTCTTCTTAATTTGGCAGTAGGCCGACTTTTGGGGCTTGACTAAGCATGGCTTGATGCATGTCATCTAGAAACCACCAAAACCGGACACACGATGGATCATCAAACTCTGGAATTACGAGTGGCTTTGACGAGTAAGCCGAAGAGGCGCTTTAATGGCCCAGTACCCTTTGATCGTCGACTTTGTGTCGATATATTGGCAAATCCCGGGAGAAGAACAAGAAGAAGAAGCTGAAATTGAAGCCTTGACATGAGAAATATGTCAAAATATGCGGCGGCAGGTAAAATGTATAATGCTTGAGTTTGAACTTCTTAATTGTACATGTCATGCAGCTACTAGCAAGTCTCATATCTTAGCCCGTGCCCAAACTTGAACACTGGGTCCACGGTATCAAACGGCACATCCTCCTTGTTGCCTGCGACAGCCTCATCGCTCCTCGGCAGATCAAATGGCAGCATACCCTCGGGCCCCTTGCCATCAACGCCAAACACCACATCGAGGAAGGCATCAGGGCTAGCTCCAAAGTTCACCATCAGAGCCTTTGCGTTTTCTGCAATCTCGGGGAAAGCACCGGGACGATCGAGGTAGATGTCTACGATGGTAGGAACGGTTGCATAAATGGCAGCCTGACGTGCCTTTTCGGTCGCATTGTACTCGAGAGAGCCAGAGTGATAGTTCTTCTCAAAGCCACCTGGGCGAGGTTCGTAGGGGGCAGCGAGGCGCAGGAAGGCGTAGTCTGCTTCTTCTGGGGTAGCTACGACTTGCAGGTCTCGTGCTTCGAGGAAGGTGCTGTTCAGACCTTCGAGGTAAATCTTGGCCTTTTTGCAATCGGCAGCGTCGAGTGGGAGGGCGTTGTCGGTATTTGTGAGCAGGGTGAAGGATCTGCGTTGGGCTTCGTATCCGATGGCCAGCCACTCTTCCCGGCCCACCGAAGCTTCGGCGGCTTCAGCGTCAAGGAAAGGGTTGTCGAAGAGACCTAGGATAAACTTTTCGCGGAGAAGACGACGGACGGACTGGTCGATGCGGTCTTCACTCACAATGCCCTTCTCCACCAACTCCAAGATCAGATCGGTACGCTCCTCACCGCCCATCTGGTCGGTGCCGGCGTTGAGAATCTTTTCTGCGCGCTCTAGCTCAGTGAGGTTCTCAGCACCCCAGGCACGGGCTGGCATATCTTGTCCTGCGATGACGCCGTCTGTGATGAGACCCCAGTCGCTAACCACAATGCCTTCAAATCCAAGCTCTCCGCGAAGCAAGTCGGTGACAATGCCCTTATTCATGCCTGCAGCCACTTCCTCGTACTTGGTACCCATGGGCCGTGAGTAGTAGGGCATTATCTGTCTTGTTCCGGCCTTGATGGCAGCCTTGAAGGGGATGAGATGGTGCTCCAAGTTGTGACCAGGGTACGTTGCGTTCTTGCCGTACACAAAGTGGCTGTCTTCGCCTCCTTCTACGGGACCACTGCCAGGGAAATGCTTGGAAACTGTGGTGATGGAATCCTTGCCGAACCCATCAGGACCAGTGAATCCGTTGATGTATGCAACTGCCAGCTCGGCAGTCAAGGTAGCATTCTCGCCCATGGTTCCGCCTATTCTGGCCCACCGCGGCTCGGTAGCCACATCAATCTGAGGGTGGAGTGCAGATCGGATGCCGACGGCTTTGTACTCTTGTCGTGCAATGTCCGCAAATGTATGGATGAGGTCGGCATCCCGGATCGCTGCCAAACCCAGGGTCTCAGGCCACTGTGAGAACTTGGTTGCTGCAATTTGACTACCAACAGCATCTGCGAAGGCGTGTCGAGGATCTGATGAAATTGTGACTGGTATGCCGAGTCTGGTATCCAGTGCCATTTGTTGCAAGTTGTTGTACCATTGCACCGTTGCATGTACATCGGAAATTGGGCCGTGCAGGTTGAAGTGTGTCATGAACTTCCCGCTCACTGAAAGATCTGTGCCATTCGCGAGGGACCCGTTTGTACCTTGGTTGATAATCTGGTGGAAGAGTTGCCCGGCCTTCTCCTCAAGGTTCATCCGCTGGACGAGATCTTCCACTCGCTCATCCACAGGAAGTGAGGCATCTCGATATGGCGCCGAGTCCATTTCCGTGGACCGCGATGTCATTCTTGGATATCTCGACCCTGCTGTATTGGGCATACGGATAGCTGTTGACATTGCTGTCGCAGCAAAGAGGAGTGTTGTAAAGGTGTTCAGCTTACGCTGACTTCGATGCTGAGCAACCATGATGGGTGGTGAAGATTTAGACACCCAGCCGAAAGTGATGATAGTTGATACTGAGCATGCATATGCAGCCTTAACCCAAGTATTTGTACTTTTCCATTCTCCATCACATCATGTTGCTCCGCTCTCTGCTGCATCGTCGCCAAGGAACTTCTAATGTGTTTTATCCACTTGGGGAATCTCCGGGAGAGCCATTGACTTGGGTGCATTGTCCGGCAACCGCCTTTTCTGTCCGCTTGGCATCGTCTTAGGATTGGAAGCAGCAGCTTTGCCAAGGTGATAGTGTGGGGAGTACAGTGTGGGGAAGCGTGGTTCGGGGTAAGGCCACCGAAGCTAAGGGCATCAATCCCTTCCGATGATGCCGCGGCAGATGTACAATTGGTTGCGCAACCACACTATAAACCTCATGACATACAGTGAATGGTTTGTCGGACCCTCTTCCCAGCCTGGTGTTTTATCAAGTGACAGACAAAATAACGGCAGAAAACTCGGATGGGCGCCTTATAGTTGGCACCCCACATTCCGATCCCTAACATGACTCGAGATGTGCGGTCTTAGCTTAATCAGTGAAGCCGTTACGACGTTGACAGGCAGTGATGGGATATCCGTGAGAGAAAAACTGAATCCAGCAAGTATGTTCCTGGCCTGCATTAGTTGTAATAGGGTACTCTTAGTATATACACATGCCTTCATCTCCGCGTAAGTGTCGTCAGTAAAGACCTCGAGCCTCGACGTTATTCCTGGCGCTATATGTTCGCTACCTGGGCGAATCTTAGATCCGTACTTCCGATACAGCGAAGGTACTAGAATCATCTCCGCCATGGCTAGACTAATGAATGAGTAATGGTGCACCGGGGGTATATCCTCCCTAAGATGAACTCACTGTAGTCCGATGCACATCCGCGCGCCACTCGAAAACGCCCAAAACCACCTTCCCATCTCCGCTACCTCTTCTTTTCTGCCACATAGCCATCGCTCCAGTTTCCACTTCAGCGGTTCGGAAAAGACGCTTTCATTTCGATGTAGTGAATATGGCGCCATACTACAGACAGTCCGTTGTGGGATGCTATAGCCATCGATGACCGTGCCTACCGGGCTTGATCTTGGCTCTGAAGCTGGTAGAGGTGCATACAGACGGAGCGTCTCTTTTACGACCGCGTTGAAATATGGCATTCCGTCCGCAGTCTTCAGACTCACTGTAGCGCCTAAGAGATCCTGTTCGGGTATAGATTGGCATTCTTCGATAAGTCGCTGCTGCACAAGTGCGTTGTGAGAAAGAGAGAGAGACCAGATGAAGAACATCAGAGTGTCACTTGTTGTGTCGATGCCCGCAAAGAGATGGTCAGCGCACTCGCTCGCGACATCCAAATCATCCATAGGTATCTCATGTTTGCGAGCAGCTTCACATAGCTCGGCAATAACAAACCGCTGTGCTTTTATGCGGGATGCTTGGTCGGCGTCTCGATAAGCTTGCATGGCTTGCAGTGTGTGTGCCCGTATGCCAGAGTAAGTTACCGGCTTCGCCATTGGTAAGATGGGCTGTACGATATCCCCGACGATGTCAGTCTGAGTGTATAACCATTTTGTAGGAAATGGCAAATGGACTGCAAACCATGATAATCAACGGCGGGCGGGATCAATAATATCACTCAACAAGGCAAGATGATTCGGAGCCCCGCGAAGAGCTGTGGTCGCTCCAAACTCGGATGTTCCGTATAAGAATGTTGTGATGACGTCGATCGCATAGTAATGAAGGGCGGCAAAGATCTCCAAAGCCTTTTCGTCGTTTCCCGCCTTGCTCACTAGATCTAGAAAATCTCGAATTTTCTGGCCAAAACGACTTCGGTGTTGTCGTGATTGAGAATAGCACTCTTAGAATAGGCACGCGAGAGCAGTCGCTTCCTCTTCGCATGCTCTGCTCCATTCGAAAACGTAAACATGTTGCTCTTCCCATACACATCAAACATGGCATAAAAGCTGGTACGTTCAAACCCACTTCTAGCACCATGTATTGTACGTAGTGCTGAAAGGGAGTTGAAGTGGACTTCGTTTGGGCCAATGCGCACGACTGGGCCATGCTTGAGGTGCAACGTATGGATGGCACGAGTCCGTTGACCAGTCCAATCATCCCAGGCTAGTCGCCACTTTGTTAACGCGTACAGTTTGGGGCCTGGTACGCGAGACAAAGGACCAAAGAACAAGGGATGCAAGATGTAGTGATGAAACGTTGCGATCAAGAGTGCGCTGATCGACAGGACCGCTAGGAAGGAAGTCATTGCGATACCCGTCGCGAATCGTGCAGCTGCTTCACTCAGCAACGGTTTGGCGTACATTCAAGACAGTATTTTTTTTTTAAAAAAAAAGGATTGCATGTCCGAGGACTGCTATGCATTGATGTGATTTTGATGTTCGCAAAAGATACGTACTGGGTCAGATAGGTAAGCTTGTCACAGAAGTGGGGTTGGCGAGCCGTTTCGTCACACAACAATAGGGACTGAGCGATGCAAACATACTACTACTCTTATAATAAACAAGTCGTTCAAAAGCAACGAAGGATATCTAAGACTGTACCTATCCATGGTACCAGGATGACATGGCCATGAGCTGCATTTCATTTCAAGCTGCCTAATTTGCGCATCATTTGCCTCCTCCGCCCACGATAGAAGCGTTCAAGCATCGTTCTTCTCTCCGCCTGAGTACTGCTCTCCACCAGCAGTGCAAATTCCACCGGATCATCGAATCCCATGCTCTCCGCCATACTACATAGTTGTCGCCTCCGTATGCGCTCATCTGGCCTGTAGCGGTAATTGATCTTGAACTCGCCGTTCGTAGCACTGCCAGTGACAAGTAAATCATCACCGTCCTCAGTGCTAAACTCATCGGCTACACCTTGATGATTGGGCTGATGCTGAGACTGCGACTGCGAACCCTGGAAAACGCGTTTAGTTGCGAGGTCGACGTCGTTGCGCAACTCCATGGCCTGCCTTCCCAGACGAACCTCTATCTCGCTATGGCCAATGACTTCGGAGTTTTCGTGAGTGTATTGCACACCTGCTTTCGCGAGGATGGCGTTGACTGGGTCAGGAGCGCCGCATTTAACCATCTTCTTTCCTTTGCTGACAGTGCTAGGCTTGGAGAGGAGGGCATCGGCGAACTTCTTGATACCTGCGATGTTGGCGTCGTCTTCGATACCGAGATTCTTGCTTGACAGGATGTCCTCATCTTCTGAATCAAATTGGGACTCATCCACGTGAAAGTCGTAAGCGTTGACGCCGGCTTTCGATTCGGCGACGTTCGTCTTGTGCATAATGTCGCGAAGCAGAACACTGTTCTCCTGGAAAGTGAACAAATTCTCCAGGCCGAATAGTTCGCCCTTTTTGCTGGATTGATCCATGACACCCTTGAAGTAGCGACGCTCTTCTGAAGCATTGTAGCCTATGTTTGCCTGTTGTTGCTTGTATATCTGGCGAGCATATACAATCTCTTCGATCGTACCGCTGGATACCAGCCGGAATACCTCTACGTCGCGAGTCTGGCCAATACGATACGCGCGATCCTGCGCCTGGAGATCGTACGCTGGGTTCCAATGCGGATCCATGACGACGACCTTGTTGGCAGAAGTGATGTTTAGACCAACGCCGCCCGCCTTGGTGCTGATAAGGAATACGAACTGATTAGGGTCTGCGTTAAAGTCTGCAACTGCCTGCGAACGATCTTCGTACTTCATGCTGCCATCGAGGTACGAGAAGTTGTACTTTGTACCATCGACATCGAACAGCCCTCGTAATAGCCGCAGCAAGCGGACCGAATGTGAGAAAATGAGGACTTTGTCGCCATTTGAATGCCAGAAATCGAGTAAACGCCTGAGCACCTTCCACTTTCCACAAAATTCACGCTGGGACTGGACTAAAATATTATCACGAATCTGAAAGAGGCTCTTAAACGTGGTTGGGCACGCCAATTCCAGGGTCTGTAAGTCCTTGGCTTGTTTTTCTTGGTTTTCGGTGGACATGGGTACTATCAAAGCCAGATGATTTGCAAGCTTCTGGAAGGTAACCATGCAGGGAAAGATGAAATTGGACCACTTCTCACCCTCTTCGGGAATCTCCACATAACAGCAATACCCTCTAGTCTTGCCAGACCCGCAGTCGCATTCTTCTCTTGCCGTACGAATGAACACGCATCTATCAGTTTCGAGAAAGGCTCGGTACGCATCAGCCTGAGTCTCGGTAAGCTGGCAGAAGATGACACGGTCGCTTTTTTTAGGCAACTGGTCGGCAATCAGCGTTTTCATTCGCCGGAGGAATACGCTGGGTAGAATGTTTTGGACGAGATCCTGTGCTCTGCTTCGCGAATCGGCGAGTTGTGCATTGGTGGCATCGTGAGCCTGACCCAACTTCAGCGGAAGACTGATGTTTTGCTTCCATTCTTGAGCAGATCCGTACGCTCCCGGTCGTGCCCAGTTCAGAAGATTCCAGATCTCTTCGTACTTGTTCTGAATTGCTGTTCCGGTAAGGCCAATCCGACAAAGAGCATTGATCTTGTTCATTGCTTTGGTGATTTCTGCATTCTTACTCTTGACTTGATGGCACTCATCAGCAATGACGCAATCCCAGTCTATGGTGTTGATCTCGCTCTCATGGTTGCGATATGTCGTGTAAGTTGTGATCATAATCTCCAGCATGCCCTTTGCTGCTGCGCCGAGAACGCCCTTCCGGTCCGCCACGCTGGAACCGTGGTATCTGTAGACCTCCCACCAGCCCCACTTCGATAGCTCATCTTCCCAGTTCTGCATGAGTGTACCAGGACAGACAATGAGTACTCGAGGATACCAGCGGCTCTTGCCAAAGCGACGAATCTTTCGCATACACTTTGCATCGCGCTCAGTTCCCGTCTTACCAAAGGCTGCTGTGAGAAATGCGATGACCTGAATGGTTTTACCCAGTCCCATATCGTCTCCTAGTATAGCCCCTGTTTGCTTGACAAACTTTTCGTGGAGAAACTGAACACCTTGAACTTGATAGTCACGCAGCCATTGAGCAATAGAAGCGGGTATTACTCCATGAGATTCAAGGAGCTTGATGTCCTTCTTCTCTCGCTGTGGATTGATTGCGCTGTCAAACTTAGGCTTCTCTTGCGTTTCCGAGTCCAAGAAGTCGATATCTTCATAACTGGGAGGATATCGCAAGCCAGCTTCATGCAGCTGTTTGAGAGACTCTTGGCGCGATAGGACATAGTCCGGAATAGGGTCATCTAGGAAAGCTGCGGTAAGGTCCTTGTCCTCAGCCACCGAATCGGTGGTGAATCCTGTGGGACCTTGACCATGCCGGCTCTTTGGCGGAGGTTTACGACCTACGATGCTTGCGGCAGCTGCAATCTTTGACTTTTTCTCGGCGCGAATCCTGTTAGTCTCGGCAGCGACGCGCTTGCGCTTGAGGGTTTTGCGCTCCTTCCAGTTCTGATAGACAGCTCTTGTGTCTTCATCAGACCACTCGGACTCTACACCGTCGTCGTCGTCGCCGTCAGAGACAGCGGCATTCTCACTTGGTCCGTTTGGCCGTTGTTGAGTTTCAATCTCGTCGTCGGTGATATCCTCTTCTACATTGTCTGTGTTGCATTGCAGCGCAACACCTCTCGGCTGACTTTGTGTCTGGGTCAAAACTAGAGCTTGTTGGCACCTTGAACGAGGTGGGAGCAGTATCGCTACGACTGACCGTCAACATACTGTGAGAGATTCAAACCTTTACGCGACGATTGAATAATGTCGAGACCGTCGTCCCCATCATCCGTGTCACTCTGTATTTCACTTTCAGCAAAAGCCCGCAGTGCTCTTTGGTGGTCTCTCGCTTTGTCGCGGCCTGATGACGACATGGTTGGTTATGGCTGGGGATGGACAACAAGGGAGAGCTTGGTGTCAAGGGCGAGACGCCACAACACGCTAACGCGCTCTCACGTGAAAGCGGGGCCTTGGGCATGTGCAGCTTTCGCCAAAATAATCCTCCATGAGCAATAGAGCGATCAGCAACACGCAACACGGCAAAGCCTCCAGGCAACACCATTCATTCTCCCAGGAGAAGCGAAGCTGCATCTCATATTCCAGACGCAGTAATTGCATATCACACGGTGACATATCGTCTCAATGCCTCTCGACACTAGCACCTACTCATTGGCGCTCCTGCGCCTCGACGGCCGCCGATGGAACGAACTGCGCAGGATTCACGCACAAATCTCAACCCAGGCTGCCGCAGATGGATCTTCTTACCTCGAGCAGGGCAATACCAAGATCCTCGTATCCGTCACAGGACCCCATGAAGGCCGCCAATCCGGGCAGCGAGGCGGCGCCGACAAGCAAGCCAAAGTCGAAGTAGAGATCAATTTCGCCGGCTTCAGTGGGGTGGAGCGACGGAAGCGTAAGAGCGATAAGCGGACGAGCGAGATGGAGCATTGCATACGTTCGGCGTTTGAGGGCGTGCTATTACTGCATCTTTACCCGCACTCAACAATTACTCTCAACATACACATTGTCTCGCAGGATGGGTCGCTACTCGCCGCGTGCATCAACGCGTCAACGCTTGCGCTCATCGATGCCGGTATACCCATGACCGACTACCTTGTTGCCTGTACCGCTGCCTCTTCCGCATCTGCTTCAGCTGCCGATAACGCGTCCGCCGACGATCCGCTACTGGACCTCAACAACCAAGAGGAGCTCGAGCTTCCATTTCTGACTGTCGGTACCCTCGGAGATAGCGACAAGGTAGCCGTGTGCCTTATGGAGAGCAGGGTCAGGATGGAGAGATTGGAAGGCATGTTGGCCGTAGGCATTGAAGGCTGTAAGAGAATGCGCAGCATACTGGACGGCGTTGTCAAGGGCTATGGCAAAAGGTTTGGATGAAGACATGTGCAAAAAATACAATTTCGCAACTCAATACGCATTCAGCGCTACGTAGCGTAGGCACGCGTCCTGTGGGGCCGATAGCAGTTGGCAGGAGAGGCAACCTAGCACGGCGCACATAACCCCACAGAGGAAGTGCGACTAACGCACCCAGCCGCCTCGTTCCACACGACTGGTTCGTCTTCCAAGCTACCAGGCATAGCCTCGATACAACAACAAGAATGAAAGTCTTTCGCGGCCCTGGCTCTTGCTTTGAGCCAGCATCACATGAATACTAAAAATCAGCAACTGGGGGAAGCAGTATCACTGAATGACAATACTAAATCTCCAGACAAGATACCCAAGCACTGGATACACTCCAGCGAAAGTAAAACCATTGAGAAATGCTTTACCACAAACCCCTCACTCCTCGTCCACTCCCATCTCCCCTGCCGTCCTCTTCCTCCCCCGCACCAACGCCTCCTGTCTACGTTCATTCTGCCTCTTGTTGGAACCCGTCTGGCGCACCAACAAGCCTGGCGCCGCAACACACATGTGCAGCCCCTCGCCCTTTATCAGCCTCAGGCACCGCGCCCTGCTCAGTCTGAGCAACTCACACACTTTCCCAATACGTTCTGAAAAGGTTATTGTATTTGTCTTTGCCACATTCTGCATTCGCCCAGCGTCATAGATGCATAGCGATGAGGGCCCGTATGTGTGCAGGGCAATGGTGATGGAGAGTAGACGGCGACATGTAAGTTCAACTTTTGAGGGGGTGAAGAGCTTGTCTGTGCGCTTGTCGAGGCAGGTGCGTGTGCAAAAGAAGGCGGTCATTAGGAGGCGGAGGTAGTATCCATGGGCTGCGGTGTGATTTGGGAAGGTACTGTCGGTTTGGGGGGAGGGCCAGTCGACGTTGACAGATGCACCGGCTTTTGCTTGGTGGGCGTGGGCACGGTTGGTGAATCGAAGACGTCTCGGCGCTGGAATTGTGGGAGGCTGAGGTTGTGTAGGAGGTGATGCCCAATATGTGGTTGCGACTGATTGTTGCGTAGATTGTTGCTGTTGGTATGGCATGTGCTCTGATATGAGGAACTCCATCTTGGATATGTAGAAATGGTTGGTCTATACAAAGCCTTGTCTCGTCCCGCTTCGGTTGTGTTTGTGGGTTGTGTTTGGTTGATCGCTTCACGGTTAAATCAGAATAGCTTGGAAGAATGCTATGTAGACCCATGAATAGGGGGCTGTGAAGGTACGGGGCGGGCCTGTGTGGCTGAGAGCAGCAACCTTTGGGCGTGAAAGGATACAGCTCGACATTGTAGATACCCACCATGCTTACACTGTAGTAAGATATAGTTCCTGGCTCTCAGAGTCTCCAGTTGGGATATTAAGAATGTGGCATGAGACTATGTCACTGGCCGCTAGATCAGTCCAGAATAGGGGTCTCAAGACCACATTGTCGATATCTATGTCTCAGAATTGAGCAGTTTTAAACAATCAGGTCTCGCTAGCTCGTAATGGTTCACCTTTATGCAATGAACTCTCTTTCCTGCGATTTCCATGAGAGATTCTACAAGCTTCAGGAGAATCTCTTGATTTGTATTTCACTACCAAGTAGTCTCTCAATGAACTTGGATCGCAGCCTTTCTGCCAACGTCTAGACAACACAACGCGCTAGACCTGTCAAAATGCACTTCCACCACTACCTGAGCGCTGTGAATGTACGTGGAGAGCTCCAGTACTACTTACTTCACAATGAACATGGCTGTATTTCAAGCCCCCCCCCTTTCTTGTTTCCTCCCTAGAGATCATCCTAGACTACAACTGCGACCGTAATTTCAACCGACGAACTGCAACATTTACCAGTCTTATCGAGTTTCCAGTATGCAGGAACCTACCAAACTCCAAACCAATGAACTTCTTGGCAAATTTGGCTTTGATATGCATGGAATTGTTCACACCAAACCTAGCTTTCAGGCCCCACTGGGGGCGAACCTGAATTTTGCTGTTGAAGACATTGACCCCGGTCTTCTCGCAACACTCAATGAGCAAGATGTCAATCTTGATCACTTTCACCCAGACTTAATTGACGTCGATGCAATCAACGCCATGGCATTTGCGTCAGACCTGAGTAGGGCATTTGCTTCATATGAGGGCACTCAACCTGATCCTCAGCCAACTAGAGTTGACGGTGTCGACGATAACAGAAACGTACCGTTGTTTGATCTCTGTCAAAGCAACTTTCCAAGCGTCAGTGTATGCTACAATAACGGGGAAAACTTGCCGGCTCAGGTCATTCTGGATGAAGCTGATTTGCAAGCTGCACGTGCGGCTGCCATTTTGGGAGCGCGCATGCCGGTACAACATTCGGTAAAGCAGTCTGAACGATTGGACATCCCGCGAGCATTTGATCCCATGGGACATGTACGACAGCCAGCTTTATGTAAACCTTGGCCCACACAACGAGAGCAACAACTGGAAGACTTGCGCAAATTGCGCAATCATGCTGTGCAGAGGCTTCAGCAGACAACTGCTCCAGCTGAAAGGTGGGCTACGTTGCTTGGGCTTGAATCGTATGAGACACCTTGTTCTGTTCAGCAGGCACAGGTCCAATCACAAGGAGACATGCAATCATCTATCCAGGCAGGCCGGGCGGAGGGTTTTCTCTTCGACTCTCTTGAAGAAGCCATAGCCGCTCACCCTTCACCCAATTGGCGCTGTCCTACAAACGACCTGACAATCCCAGCAACAGACGAAGACCGCGCGTCATGGGTACTAGAGCTCCTTGACGCCATCAATAACACTATCAATGTCTTCGATACCCCAGGTGTAGCTTTCGCAAAGCGCTGGCACCATCCGGTCACGGGACCATCAAATTTCTACAGTGATGAAAACAAAGAGATTGTATGCTGGGACATTGTCGACCTGGCAGAACGCTTGCATCGTAGCGGGCCCAACGTACTACATTCCTTTGACAAGTTGTTCTGGGAAGAAACCAACAAAACGCAGGCTTGGACGTTTCAGCAGCGTATGAAGCAGATTGTGTTGTTGCTGAAGTTCTCAAAGGGTCGCTGTGAGTCCCTCCTGGCCAATGAAACTCTCCATGCTGTTGTGGGGTACCCAGGGGCGCTTCTCAGTACTGCAAACAACAACGCAAAGTGTAATAGGGCTCGTCAGGCTATCTTAGAAGCGGGACGTGCAGCTAAGAAGCCCAAGTTGAGGCAGTAGGGAAGTCGGGATCGTCGTGGTTGAAGTGCTCTGATGATGGCTTTGGGGGAGAGTGCCGGGTTGGAATAGGGTGAGTTTATCGTGTCCTAGAAGTAGGGAGTTAGTTCAACGACACTCTGGGCATGTCTTCTCTGACTTTGGCTTGAAAGAGATGAGAGTATTGTTGCCGCCCATAGCCGTGCGTAGCAATAATTTGTTAATTTTGGAGGAGAAACTGCTTACAAATTGCACTGGTGTATTTGTTCTCTACTTCAAGTCGTGAGGCCGTTAATGGGATGTGCCGTCGAACCTCTAGGTTGTTAAGTTGATGCGAGTGAAGGTGTGCCCACTAGCATCGAGACAGTGTCAGCTGATCAGAGTTGATACACTTACACTCAGCAGGACTGGCTTGATTGTCGACGGGCAAGATTGATGACTACAGAGTGACAACAAAGTCAGTTCAGCTGCTAGCCAGTCGTGTCCCTGGTAGACTGCCAAGTTACTATGATGAGGGTATGACCTTCTGATGAGCAGCCGCCGCCGTCAGTTCGTCCGCTCGTGGACCCTGCTTCGCCCACGCTACGGCTTTTGCCTTCCGAAACATATCGCCCAGAAGAAGTGAAGTCGGAGGAGGAGTATTCACAAGAATACCAAGACGGAGGCTACCAATCCTGCAGCCGCACATCCGTGTACAAGTGCGGCCGCGGTGCAAAACGTTGCCACGAACGGAGAAGAAGCCCATTTGCAGACATGCTAGCGCTATCGGGTGGATTCGCGAAACGTACGATGGGGGTCAATACCAAGATCCGGTTTCGGCACTTTTGCAGTTTGAATTACCCCAGATCCCCACTCTTGACCCGAGTTGGCCACGTTGGATTGGTGACATTCAAGGTCGGGGAATGGCCGATAGCCAAGGCGTTCGTTCCTCGCAGTCGGAGGTGCCAGCCAGGAAATGTGTTCCGGTGAAGACGGGCCTTTGGGCGATTGTGGCTTGCATGCGTTCTGGGTATGCAATACGGCGGTTAGAGGATATGTCGGACTGAGGTCCCATAATAGAAGTCAGGCACAACCTCGGCGGTTGGCGTTGGCAGGATGCGGCGTAGGCCAGGGTGCTTGCACAACTAGAGCATCACACACTGTGGTCGCATGCTCATCGACTTAGCCCATGTGTCTGGACTAGGAAAGCATAATCAGCCACGGCAAGGCTCGTGAGCAGCCGCAGACGGATGGCAAGGCGACCTGGAGGCGTCGATGGGGGGCGGATGGTGGAAGTATTGGCGAGCGACGGGTATGCGCCTTTCCCGGTGTGGACGGTATCGCCTGCCCAGATGTGCCGCCCTCCGCACAACACCCACCACCCACCACCTACACGAACCGCCCTTGTTCCATCAGCAGAAGGCCGAGTCAGGTCAGACCGACCATGGCATATGACACAGCCAAGTCTCTTGCGTCCGGTCAGCTTTTCCTTTCCGCCTCGTGCGCGGCAACGCTTCACCCACCCGCGTGCGGCCAAACTCTCCTCCATCATCTCCAGGCCCGCCAGCCGTGCCGGCGGAGCTTCCCCTCTCCGATTCTCTGGCTGACGTGTGGACGCCAGACGCAAGCACATGCAGACGATGGAAAGGCCTCCGTGCTCAGCACCGCGGCCAGGGTTGCCTGTGGAAATGCTGAATGCTGGGGTTGCTGCTGGCTTCGTCTCACCCTTGCGCGAACGAATAATGGGCGTCGAAAGAAGCCCACGCAAGGAATCTCGGCTGGCGACGGGGCATCTTGGCTCTCGCATGCGCTTCTTCTTCCTACCTTGGCATGCATGGTGGTGAGGCGACGAAAACTTCGGCACCCGCGGCGGCACAGGTTCAGCTTCGCTGCGGGGTCAAGTCGCCAAGTTTTGTGGCTGTTTCGATGGCTTGAAGCTTGCTCGAAAGAAGGTCTTGTACGAAGAGCTTCTCCAACCGCTTGCAGAGCTTGGATGGACACAAGCACAAACGGCTGTCGGTGCCACCATGCTTGTCGGCCCAATGCGTTGACATGGCCAAGTTGAACTGACGTTGCAAAAGTTACCGCGTTGTGGGAAAAACAAGATCGCACCCCACGGGGAAAACTGCCCAACGGCGCGCAGAGATCACCGGAGCCCACTCTTCTGAGGAAACTCCTTGAGCGCCTGATACGTCCGCTCCGACCCCGGAACGTGTTTTGGTTTCTTCACTTGCGCACTTGCGCTAGCGCGGTCCACAGGAATGCTTAGCGCGCTGTGCACCGCTTGGCTGACTTGAGGGGGGTGCATTCACCGTGCCTCGCCCAACCGCTATTACATGGCTGAACTTGGCACCCCTCGGCATGCCTTGGCTCACATCAAGACTCAGCGGATGGCTGACATGGGCGTTGATAGCATCGTTACGAGGCCATTTACCCATCCGGAGGCAAGACAGGTATATATTGGCCGCCCTCGTGGCCAGTCCTGGAACCAGCATTGCCATCGGACTTGCGCCTACTTCTCCAGGCCAGTCTTACCATCTCGTTGCCTTCAAGTTCAGTTCCAGGTATATCAGACACCATGGCAACCACCAACCGCCCCGCCGACCCCCTCGCCAAGGGCGTCATCCCTACCGCAAAGCAAGGCCTGAGGGACCTCTTCACCTGGGACCAACGCGTCGTTGTTCGCAATGAATACGGCGAGGAGCACTGCGAGTGGCAGAAGCCAGAGCCTCTGAAGAACCCCTTCAGTCTGTTTGCCCAGCTTGGCTTGAAAGACTGGCTCTACTTCATCGTCGGTTTCCTTGCATGGACTGCCGATGCATTCGACTTTCACGCCTTGTCCATCCAGACAACCAAGCTTGCCGACTACTACGACACAACCAACACTGCCATCACCACTGCCATCACGCTGACTTTGCTTCTCCGCTCTGTCGGCGCTGCTCTGTTTGGTGTGGCGGGAGACAAGTTTGGCCGCAAGTGGCCCATGGTTGCCAACATGATCATCCTTGGTCTTCTCCAGGTGGCTACCATCTATGCTGGAACCTTCCAGCAGTTCCTCGGCGTCCGCAGTCTGTTCGGTCTCTTCATGGGAGGTGTATACGGCAACGCCATCTCCATGGCGCTCGAGAACTGCCCGTAAGTTTGATGACATCCTCATGCATATAAACACCCAGTACTAACCATGGCAGTGTCGATGCTCGAGGTCTTATGAGCGGTATCCTGCAGCAAGGTTACTCATTCGGTTATGTCCTGGCAGCTTGCGCCAACTTGGGCGTCGGTGGCGAGACCAACACCTGGAAGATCGTCTTCTGGGTCGGCGCTGGCTTCTCCATTGCCGTCGGTTTCGTCCGCGTGCTCTTCCCCGAGTCAAAGCAATTCCTGGAGGCGAAGAAGAATGGCACCAAGAAGGCTCCTGGAGCTTTCTGGGCTGAGACCAAGATCATGCTTCGCCAGGAGTGGAAGATGTGCCTCTACTGCATCTTCCTGATGACATGGTTCAACTACTATTCCCACACTAGCCAGGACAGCTACACAACCTTCATGAAGGCTCAGAAGCATCTTACCCCGGCCGGCGCTACCCGTGCCTCCATTCTGATGAAGACCGGTGCCTGTGTGGGTGGAACCATCCTTGGATACACATCGCAATGGTTCGGTCGTCGCAGGATGATCTTCTGCGCCGTCTTGGTCTCTGGATGCCTCATCCCAGCCTGGATCATGCCCACCACCGAGCGTGGCCTCTCCGCATCCGGCTTCATGATCCAGTTCTTTGTGCAAGGTGCTTGGGGTGTCATTCCCATCCACTTGAGCGAGCTTTCGCCCCCTGCCTTCCGTTCCTCCTTTGTCGGTATCACCTACCAACTCGGAAACATGATCTCCTCGCCTTCGGCTCAAATTGTCAACGCCGTTGCTGAATCCACAATGATCAAGACGTCAAAGGGCTCGCTATCCCCTGCCTACGGACCTGTCATGGGTATTGCTACTGCCATCATCGTCATTGGTATTGCAGTCACGATTGCCCTCGGGCCTGAGAAGAAGGGTCGCCACTTTGAGGAGGCAGGTCCGATTGGCGCCAACCTCGAGCCTGTCAAGGACATCGAGTCTGGCAGCATGCACAGCGAGAAGAACGGTGCTCAGGCTATCGAGGTTTTTGACCACTCCAACGACATTGAGAAGCGTTGAGTGGAGTAGTCACGCCCTTCCTGCGGCGCAGGAAGCATGCCGAGCAATACGCGGGCTGCACCGTTGACGGACGCCCGGTTTCATGACACCAGATACTAGATACCAGATATATGATGACAGAATATGAATACTTTACAATCAAGACTTTTCTTCCTTGACAAACACAGCACTGATGATGTTTACCACTCCCTACCTGTCTTTCTCCTCACCCCACATTCTCGCTACACTTGACATACCTTTCCCAACCCCCACACATAATCACACCACGTGGTCCGCCGCCGCCCCTCCCCCCAAAAAAATCAAGAATCCATCCTACCTACCGTATTACCAGAAAAAAAAAATCAACCCCGCCAAGATACGCTAATTCTGCAACTCCATGGCATTCTCCACTTTGTCACGCGATTTTTCATATTCTTTCCCCTGACTCGGGGGGCAAGAGGACCCACGGGAAGCGTGGTTTTTTATTCGATATAATCGATGTTCTCGGCCTTTGTCCAGTTTAGGTAAACCGAACCTTAGAAAGGATTATGCAGCGGGGGTGAGTGGGTGAATGAGTTTCGGTGGGGCTTTTCAAGTGCTATTTTTGTTTGGCTGTTATCGTTTGCTTAGCTGGGATGTTAGGTTGAAGCGGACGGGGGCCAATCCTTCTCGTTTTTTTTGGAAGGGGCTTGGCAGTCTGTGATATGAGGATGTATCAGGAAGTAGGATCCTATTGTGGGTTGTAAATACGGTAGAGGGAAAGAGGAAAGAGGGAAGGCGCTCAAGATGAATAGTGTTCCTTGGTGAAAGTGTGAAAAGAATGAAAACCGGAGAGATGAGTGGTGTGTATACATTGGAACGGGGTTTTTTTTTAAAAAAAAATATTAAATGGTTATGTTGGCTGGTTGGTTGGCCATATGCGGTCAAGGAGGCGAAGTATGCAGGCGCAGGGTGTGAAACATTGCATGCAAGTGTAGGTATTCGGTTTACAGTCTCGATGTCATTCAGCAGCTAGTAAGGGATGTTAGTCGTGTACTTTTTAGGATTTTAAGCTGAGCAGATGCGTGAATGCTACTTTTTCGTCTATGGTCGGTGACGATTTTGCGTATTAATGTCCGTGTCAAGAATCAAACCTCCAAGGTTTATAGAAGCATGTACCTACTCACGGCCAACTTTTGATACAACTGAAAGTCCCGTCTTCATCATGTATATAATCAGACTCTATGCTCACACTGAAGAAGCATATCTCGTTGCCATGATACTGAGCCCTGTGCGTAACAGTATAAGCTTTTGCGCATTGCTAAACATGCGTTCAGCAAGGTTGTCGTTGCTACATGGACCCTGGATCTTTTGCATTACCGTTCAAGCGGCAAGTGGAGTTCGTTGGTGTGCTATTGTTAGTGGGGACTTGTAACTTGGGTGTTTGGGTATACGGGAATTGATGTTTCACTGTTTGTCGCGGCCTTTGGACCTGGTACTTGGGTCGGCATTGAAGCCTGAATGATCGATGGGTGCAAAGCGTGCTTGCAATTATCGCAGAGATGTAGAGCCGAGGGGGGGGTTTGTTGGTCACGGGGCCTTTGGATATGCGGATTCGCTGGTGAGAGCTGTTGGATGTATTCCTCTAGACGGAAGATGCGGCTATAAATAGCACGTGTGATAACATCAGCTGGATGGGTTTTTTTTCCTTTGTTAGTGTCAGTAATTTCCAAGGGACAAGATTTTGCCGTTCGAGACAGGCTTGAAATGAGCGAGTCTCTCGGTCATGTTACCCCTATTGCTGGATGGTGTTTGGTCATCGACTGTTGCTCTACTCCTGCTCTCTAGCCCTGGTATTGCCGAATGTTCTGCTACGACGATATCTCATGTACCCGTACACTCTTCTGGATTGCCACACTGTGGCTGACCAACTCGATGGCATTGCCACAAGGCTGACGGATCTGGGCCATAGGGGTGTGGCGCAGACGACTCCACATGTGGCTAACTGTCGTGGAACCTGCCAACACAGCAGCGTTTGGAAGCTGCGGCCGTTGCACACAAGAGTAGGGGGATCGTTGCACAGGATACGGCGGCAGCGCAATGGTCACAACCAGATCGCAGCGTGCCGCATCCCGTTCCTACAGAGCGCTGGCGCTACGACAGCTGTCTAGCTTTATCCCAGCTAGCCGCCCCGTACGTCATATTGGAGATGCACAAAAACAGGCATCCATGATGTCTGCCAAGGGATAATGGACGTTAAGAGCGTTGGCGCGCCAGTAGTCAGGCACGAGAACTACATTTCCGTCGCATAATCGGACCGCGGAAGCAGTACCGACACGGATACCCCGGAAGACCAACCATGGCTGAAGAAATGGTGGTACGCTGTTACCCAGATCCGGCGTCTACCGTGGAGCATCTGCTGATTTGCGATTGTCGACAAACAGGAGCTGGGATTTGAGGGCCTCGATCGATTTGCTAATAGATACTGGGATCGGACTTACGATCGTCTGCCAGCGGTACCAAGACCAGGGAGGAGGAAGCGCCAGCAGCAGCAGCAGCAGCAGCGTCAGCAACAGTACCAGCAACCCCAATTGAACCAGGATGAACAGAGACAACAGTACCTGCCACAAAACTCGTACCGGCATCCAGACAAGGGATACGCAACCTCTCGTTCTTCTCCACCAGAAAACGTAAGCGACTACGAGTCGGGCCCAGAGATGTACAGTCCGCATGGCGGAAATGATGGTTATGGCAAGGAAGATGGTTACCATGAGACGGAACGAAATGGTTACAGGGCACCGGGACCGGGCTTCAAGGTACCAAGCGGCCGTGATGAATACAACGGTTCACGTGGTGTGCAGGTGGCAGTGCGTCTCTCTGCCAACAAGACGTACATGTTTAGCTAACCGGAACAGCCATACGCACCCCAGGTGCCGCCAGTCTACGACCAAGGCCGACCAGGGCTCCAACGAAGACGCTCATCATGGTCCCCGCCACGATCTGACCGACAAGGACGTCGTAACTCACGCCGTCGGCGTTCAAGTTCACGATCACGCTCGCGTTCAAACGACGCGAAACATCGTTTGATTGCGACGGTTGGTGGGGCACTGGTGGGTGGCCTAGCCGGCAACCAGGCTACCAAAGGCGGAAAGTATGATACAGTAGCAACTATTGCTGGGGCATTTATAGGTGGCGTTGGTGCGAGAGAGGCGACTGGCCAATGGGATGAGAGAAGGCGGAGGAAAGAGCAGAGAGAGAATGAGTGGGAGGGCGGGAGATATGGTCGCAACGACACACATGGCGATGGCAGATATGATGGCAGCGAAAGATACCGGCGCGATGATCGGAGAAGGCACTAGGTGCGCTCTAGAGGGGGTGGGCTGTTGCAAGATGTGAAAGAGTTTGGACATGGAAAATGTATATTTAGCCCGGGCTGGCGGGCTCGTTGACACAGGTAGAAAAAGGGTGAAGACGATGTGTGTGTAGGAGCAGGGGAGATGAGTGACATGCATGATGCGGGTTGAGTGATGTGCTTGGTATGTACGGGTATGACGTGCGACGGGTGTGACGGGTGCGCCTTGTCTGCGACACGGTCTGATGCGAAGGTAAAGGGGCCACGCGACGGTTGGAGTTCAAAGGGGGCGCCAGGGGTCGTGTGTGGGTGCGTGGGCAGGATGAGGATGAGGATGAGGATGAGGATGATGATTGATAATAGCACGCACAAGGGATGAATGGATGGATATGCTGCTTTTTGCCGGCGCCGGCTTCGGCATCTTCTTCTGGAAGCGCTCTCTGTAAAAGGCGATTAGGGTGAAGGGGTGGTCGCAGCGGCGCACGTGTTGCAAGCTACGCAGGCTGCAGAGTGGTAAAGGTAATGGACCGGTACCGTACCTCCATACAGTACTGTACACAAGGGCAGCGAGATGATGGATGCATGCGTCGAGGCTCCGCAGCCATGGGTCTTGGCTGACGCCGTCGGTGTGGTTTCGAGAAGGTCGAGTACATGGTTAGAGTTAGGCTGATGCACCGCGTTGCGGGACCAAGCCTCGTCCCGCAGCAGTCCATCCATCATCCCTCCGAAGCACGACGCTCCGGCCAGAAATTATACACAAGACCAAACACGACACCGCACGCGAGATAGCCACGGCCACCCGCCACAACCAACCCGGTGCTCGCGCTGCCTGTTGCACTGCATCTGTCCTATCCATTGTGCTGCCTGCTGTCCGCCGTCCGCTGCCCGCCGTCCGCTGCCCGCTGTCCGCTGTCCACTCTCCACTCTCCACTGTCCGCTTCCCGCTGCCCGCTGCGTTGTGTTGCTGCCATCGCGCGCCTCTTGGCCGAGCAATCAAGCAACACGACGACAAGCAAACGCGAGCCGCTGCCACCAACGCCCAGAGCATCTCCGAGCATCCCAGAGCACCACCATGAGCTGAGGATTGCCCAGCTACAAGCACCAACACCCACCGAGCCCCCTCCGCCCCGCACCTTTTCTCCCCCCCCAAACACCCTGCTCGAGTCGCTCCAGCCCGGATTGTGTGACGGCTGCCCCTCGCGCCTCCCCAACCGGCACGTCTGCTCCCTTCCAAGGCGGTGTTGACGGCCAGCACAACCACAATCACAATCACAACCACAATGCGCAGATACAGATCCGCCGGCGGCCCCGTACGCGCTCATGGCGGCGTCGCCGTGCCTGACCCCTTCGCCATGGTGCGCGCATACGACAGCGACTCCAATCCCGCCAGACCCGTCAGACCGTCTCCACTGGCCGCTTCCACCATCCAGGGCTTGCCTCTCGACCTGCTTGACCGCCTGCGCTCCTTCCCGCTCTTCAAGGCCGCGCCCGACGAGTTCCTCACCCAGGTCGGCCTGCACCTGAAGCCCCAGCTGTACCAGCCGCATGACACCATCCTGACCGAGGGTGAGACGGGCAAGGCCATGTACTGGCTGGTCCGTGGCGCCGTGCGCGTGACATCGCGGGACCAGGAGAGCACCTATGCAGAACTCAGGCCGGGTGCCTTTTTTGGTGAGATTGGCATTCTCATGGACATCCCCCGCACCGCCACCATCATCGCCAACATGCGCTCGCTGGTCGTGCGGCTGAACAAGGAGGACCTCACCAAGGAGCTGCCCAAGTTTCCCGACGTCGAGGTCGCCATCAGACACGAAGCCCAGGAGCGGCTCGCCATTCTGCAGCGCAAAAAGTCGGAGCTGAGCGCCAAACGGCCCGCCATACCCATCCGCCAGATCACAGGCAAGCGCGACCGCGACGACGGCGATGTGGTCATGGCAGAGAGCGGCACCCTCCGCGAGGGCGAGATCAATGCATTCAAGAAGCGAAAGTCCCCTAGTCCGGGACTCACCGAAGCCATCGCCCACAGCGCTTTCGGAAGCGGCAGTCTACATGTGAGACATCTGCTCAAAGAACTGCCCCTCTTCTCTGAGCTGCCGGACGACATCCTCCACTTCATCGGCATGCGCGCCCAGCCATGCTCATTCGACCCATTTACCGACATTATCAAACAGGGCACCCAGGGCCGCGACGTCTTCTTCATTGTCAAGGGCGAGGTCGAGGTCATCAACACCAACGCGCCCGAGCAGAATGGCCACACCTCACCTACCATGGGACGCCGGAAATCCATAGCTGCTGGCGAGCATCATTTCCAACAAGTCAAGGCCCGACTGAAGACTGGACAGTATTTTGGCGAAGTTGTCAGTCTCTCGCTTGCCCCGTGTCGCACCGCTACTGTGCGCTCCGTGTCCGCCGTTGAATGTCTAATGATTAGTGGCGATACCCTGAACCAGTTGTGGGAAAAGTGCACACCAGATGTGCGCCGACAGGTAGAGTCTGTCGCAAAAGAGCGGCTACGGACAGCAAAAGACGACGACGTGCGCATGGCCGATGTACACAGCACGCCGCCCAACATTGATGACTTGGCCATAGCCGACTATATAATGCCCAGGACTCCGCGGCGCAAGAAGAGCGTGCCCACTGTTACCTTCAATGATACACTCGACATGGACAATCCAGTGACACCCACACGGAGAGATGAGAAGATGATGGAGCCATACGATCCCGATCCATTCTTAAACGTCGACCTCGATAATGTCAGATCGCGCTCACGGCGAGGATCCCTTGCTCCACCTACGCCCACCTCGATACAAGAGTCGCCCGTCATTCCGGCCAACCTTGATTTTTCCAAATCGACATCAACCGGTGCATCGCCGCTTTCGCCTTCGCCATCATTCTCCATCTCAAAGCACGCATCGACGCCACCAGAGGTTCCGTTTGACTTCAAGCGCCCGCGGCTGGTCAAACGACCAAGTAAATACACAAGGGGCAGATTGCCAGATCAAATACTCACAAAAGTCCTGGCCAATCTAGACATACACGAGCTGATGAAGCTACGCGCCATCTCGTCGCATTGGAGCAAGATGATATCCGAGTCTCCAGACCTAATCCACAATCTTGACCTTACCAAGTACAACCGCAAGGTCACCGATCGAGCGCTAGTTGACATAATATGTCCCTTTGTAGGGAGTCGACCGCGATACGTCAACATCAGCAACTGTTTCCACGTCACCGACGAGGGCTTTGCTGAACTGGCAAAGACATGCGGACCCAGCGTGAGGATATGGCGCATGAAGAGCGTATGGGACATTACTGGGCCAGCTGTGCTAGAAATGGTTCAGAAGGCAAAGGGACTAGAAGAAGTGGATCTCAGCAACTGCAGGAAAGTTGGAGACAACCTTTTAGCCCGAGTGATTGGATGGGTGGTGCCTGAGATGAATCCGCAAATGGCAATGGCACATGCACAACACCAAGCTCAGATGAATGGCCGCCGGCAAGGAAAAGGAGGCGCCAATGGTCAACCCGTTCCCCAACCACTGCCACCCGGCACAGTGGTGGGCTGTCCAAAGCTCAGGCGGTTAACGTTGAGCTACTGCAAGCACATCACGGACCGAAGCATGGCTCATATCGCTGTTCATGCAGCAAACCGCATCGAAAGCATTGACCTGACGCGGTGTACAACCATCACAGACGTGGGGTTCCAACATTGGAGTGTTTACCCCTTCCCGAGGCTGACGAAGCTGTGTCTCGCCGATTGCACATACCTGACTGACAATGCAATTGTGTACCTTACAAACGCAGCCAAAGGACTAAAGGAGCTAGATCTAGTAAGCCGCCAGTCTGACAGTCAGTCAGAGTTTCCAAATGCTAACTATATGTGATCTAGTCTTTTTGCTGTGCCCTTTCCGACACTGCGACGGAAGTCCTTGCCCTCGGTCTTCCTTCACTCACCCACCTCAACCTTGCGTTTTGCGGTTCCGCTGTTTCTGACACATCGCTCCGCTGCATATCATTGCATCTGCTTGAACTCCGAAATTTGTCTGTCCGTGGGTGCGTCCGTGTCACCGGGACGGGTGTAGAGGCTGTAGTTGAGGGATGTAGAGATTTGGAGCGCTTTGACGTTAGCCAATGCAAGAACCTAGGCAGATGGATTGAAGCTGGGGGTGTAGAAAGTGTACGAAGCAGAGGGAGAAGCGTCAAGTTTGTCACCGTTAGTGACGGACGGTGGCGCGATAGCAAAAAAGACCTGCCGCGATGGTGATGATATAAACACGTATGATTGTACGGTACGAGCTGTATGGTATCTAAGATGGCGTCATGAACATTGCTTGGCCAGGAGCGCAAATGTAGACTTGGATATATCTTTTTGGGTGGCGCTTTTAGATATCACGCTAGATTCCTTGTTGTTTGATGCAAAAGATTCATATAATCCTGTTCGCATAGCACTCCAGCGCTCATATAATCACATGAGAATCGAAGCTTTTTAATTGTCAACATCATGCCAAATCTCGTCATGTGTAAGCAAGAGTGACGGGTGGCGGGGTTACAGTTATGTCGGAGATACTGTGGCTTGGCATTTCTCGCGCTTTCTACTGAAAACGTCATACTCGTTCGCATATATCATCCCTACGCCGTTGACCTTCCTGCCGGCAACAACAACAACAACAACAACAGCAACATTGCCAAAGCACTCACACAATGGCGTCGCTCCTGCGGAGACCATTTGCCATCACGGCAACACTGCGACAAGCGTCACCGAAAGCACCGCAAACGCTCACAGTTCGCACCTTCCACAACACGCCACTCAAGCAGCATCCACAATTCTTCCGACCCGCAAAACCCACGGTATCGACGTCGCAAAATGTCTCCAAGTTCCAGCAAGCGTTCCGGCGAGGATATCAACAGACTGTATATAACCCTGTTGCCCAGGGTGACTTGCGACAGCGTCTGCTCTATGGCGCTGGCATTTTTGGCGCAACCCTGCTAGGCATCAACTTCATCTTCAACCGCGAGACCCGTGAAGACGGCGGTATGCCGCCGTTTGAGCGCGAATACCTCAACGATACGTTTATGCACACTGGCCTCGGAATTGGAATGATTGGCATTGCGGCGCGCGCCCTGCACATGAACGGTTGGAGCTTCAGACTCATGGCTGCTAACCCATGGCTCGTTCTTGGTGTCGGTCTCGTTGGTAGCATTGGAACCATGTATGGCACCATGGCGACCCACCCTAGCAAGTAGGTAATACCCAGAAGCAGCTAAGCTTTGCGATTGTATACTGACAAGATTGCAGCTACGTTCAAAAGTACGCGCTCTGGTCCGCCTTCAACGGTACCCAAGCTCTCCTCCTATCGCCTCTCTTCTTCATGCACCCCGCCATCCTTGCACGCGCTGGTCTCTACACAGTCGGCATGATGGGATCTATTGCTTTTGTTGGTGCCACGGCAAAGACGGACAAGTACCTGTACCTTGGTGGTCCCCTCCTCGCTGGTGTCGCCATTGTTGCACTATCAGGTCTTGCTCCCATGGTCGTTCCCGCTACCGCTGCCCGCACACTGATGTTCACCGAGAACATCTGGCTATATGGAGGTCTCGCCGTGTTTGGCGGCTTCACCCTGTACGATGTGCAGAAGGTGCTGAACCATGCGCGCCAAGCTGAGCGTGGCCTGATCCCCAAGGATCCCGTCAATGAGGCCATTTCACTCGAGCTCGACTTCATCAACATCTTCATTCGAATGGTGCAAATTCTTGGTATGAACCAGAACAGGAGGAAGTAGAGATACCGCTTGGGATTACTCACAATGGAAGCGTCGCACACGAGCTTGGCATGGCTTTTCCGGCTCTCTTTTTTTGTAGATTGAAACATGGGGTTTGACCTGCAGCTGTATATATTGCTCCTCCCTCTCCTTCTTATCTCTTCTCTACTGTCAGATCGCGTACATGAGCAAAAAACAACAATTGAAACTTGCTTTACTACAAAATCAGTTAGGACTGGATGGTCATCGAGTACATTGTGGTTGAGCTTGATGTGTTTCATTAATAGTAAAATGAGAGAGAACTGAAATGTCAGCTTCATCGGGTTGAGCGAAGTTAGACGTAGGTTGCGAGAAAGGTCAAAGGTTCACACGCGTGTATGAGAACATTATATGAGATGATTAGGAGAAATAATTAAGCTCTAGAAGCTGACTGAAAGCCCGTAGGCGGAAAACTCGGATTTCCCTGTTATTTGTCTTGTTCCGGCTGTGCAATATCTTACATGTGTCAAGTCGTATCTTGTGGTTGTAGTAGTTGTAGTAGTAGTAGTTGTTGTTGGTGTTGTTGTTGTTGTTGTCGTCGTCGTCGTCATTCCATTCTTGGCTTTTCTACTTCCTATTCTTCTTTCTGTCTTTCTTTCTTTCCTCTACTTTTCCTTCTATTTCGGATTCTTCGAGTTGAGGGAAAGCTTTACCATCATCATCATCATCATCATACTCTCATCGCTTGTTTATGTTGTTGTTCCTCGAGCCGGTATCGGTGGTACAGATCCTGTAGTGGAATGGTGGGTGTGACTGACAACTGAAAGCGTTCGCCAGTTGTGGCAAGCAAATTGTTTAGGCTATGGGGGCGTGCGTCTGTGGTCTGGGTTACTTTTTGCCCTCGCCTTTTTAAAATGTTCAACAGCGTAACGAACCGGAGCGTCGGTCCCCACCCGCATGAGAGGCAAAATCCGACTTGTTGTAGCTTTTGGAAAATGTTTTGTACATGAAGAGGCTCTTGATTCCCTTGCGGTGATGGGGCGTTTCCTCAATTGTGGATGGTATCACGGGCACCTGGGGCAGCGCCGTGATTTCGTCGTCTCTGCTGTACGCCGTGTTCAGCTTGCTGCGTGAGCTGCGCGGTGGCGTCTGTAGTATTGGCGGCACCGGTGTCCTGACCCTATCGAAGTCGATGACGTGTTCCCTGATGTCGCTCACAACGTCGTGGTACATTGCAGTAGGCTCTCCAGTCAAAACACGCGTGATTCTGGATGGCGTCTTGCGCTTCCCGGACGTGAAAGGATCAGAGTGCTCGTCTTTCTCTAGCAGGGGAGGCGAGGCTCGCAAGACTTCTGGAGCGTCTCTTGAATCAGGCACTGTTTCCAGCAGGTCAAAGTTGAAGTTGAAGCCGGAAAATCGGGTAGGAGATTTCCAGAAGGCGCCGTCCTTGTTGGCAGCACCACGCCTCTCTGCGTGTTTCTGGTGCGCATCCCGACGTCTTGCAGTTTCGCGCGTAGTGCTCTTTGCGGGCTTAGATCTGACCTCGGGCCGCTTGCGAGGCGGAGGCTTTGGGGGGCTCGGTACAACATCGTCGCTGGTATGGTTACCGGCATGGTTGCACGGTCTAGTTTCGAGGTGGTAGATTCTCGTTTGCATGTCGAGCATGGCTTCTCTTTGGAAGGCAAGCTCAGCCTGAATATTCTGAACGATTTCAAGCAGTGTTCGGTTAGTCTGTCGGAGCTGAGATTTGGTCGCAGAGGCATGGGAAGGCCGTTTTGATTTGGAGGTTGATTTCGTAGGCGTGCTTGCCGCCTCGTTGTAGGCTGCGGCTATGGTTCCCTCGGGGCCGCTGATCAAATCCAACATAGTCGCGCCTGAAAGATTGGCCGCATGTCTCGACGTGTCCCGGATGCTGCGCTCGTCATCATAGAATGTGCCGTGCACTGGCTTTGGGGAGCTTGGAGAGTTGAGAAATGTGGTCATTGCAATGGCGCGAGAAGATGTGGTGAGAGGAGGAAGAGTGGAGGAAAATAGTCGAGCCAGCGAGGTGACATATCTACTTGAGGTTTCAAGGTTCCAAAATCTGCTAAGTTCTACTCACTTCCTGACACCAACTCGTTTCGGCCTATATCATTGGGTTCGTGAGGGCAAGGAGCCTTGGGGGACCCTACGGGTGAGCGGCGCAAGGGTTTCGGCGCTGCCAACGCTTCGCGATTCGCCCATTCTGCAACGGTGACATGAGATCTGGGATCGCCTCGTTGCGATGTGCGTGACGCGAGAGCTATCAAACGACAATAATACCCTAGCGTCAGCGTTATCGCGTTGTGTGTTTCAGTAGCGGCGTTGGTGTTTCGGGCGAGGAACGACCTCGGGAGTCGGCAGCAACGCCTTGGTTGTTCGTTACACACCTTCACTGTTCGTTACACGCCTTCATTGTCCGTTACACGCCTGCGTAGCCCTCAACCAGCACGTATGTATTTCCTCAACGTCCGTCGCTCCAGCTTCACTTGCCTCTGTACGGGACAAGGCCGCCATGTTCTTGACCAGGGATGCGCTGACTCATGCCTCTCTGCTCCGGCCACCTACCGGACTCGGCCGCAGCAAGCCTCAACGTCTAAACTAGCCAGGAATGCTTGGCAAAATACGTCAGCTATAACTGAGCTGTCGTCCCGCGGATATTGAGCATGATGGATTGGCACGCTGTCCGGTGCACGGTGTGGAAGGCTGGTGCGACAGGTCTATAGTCGACCTCGGATTCGTCTGCATTCACCCATGGAGGCCGATGGTTGCACACCCCCTATGGTCGCCATGCTCATGCGCTGAAATCTTAGTCGGCTTTGCCTGCTCAGTGCGCCATTTTCTCAGCGTAAAGACTAAAGTAAACAAGACAAGGTTGGCTGAACAGGTCCACAAATGGCGTCATGAATCGCCTTGCAACCCAGGTAAACTCCCACCATCCGTCTTGCGAAAGTACTTGCTATGAATTCTTATCACAATCTCATCATTCATGTGTCTTTCCACGGCTTTCTCATGCCCTTGATATCGACTTTCATCAGCCTATACCGACATGGACACCTAACTCCCGCCACACCAACACCCTTCTTATCGAGAAAAAAAACCGGCAGCGTTTGAACCCAGGTCTCGGCATAAAATAGGATTCGGGGTTGCGTCGACTGTACGCTTAACTCGAACCTAGCAGACCCTCTCCTCGGTCACAAGTCCCCGATGCACGCTACTTAGGAGATAGCTCCGGGCTTGCCTAGAAACACCAAATCTTTTTGTAGCTTGAATCATTCGCGTCGGCCTTGCTGCATATTATCACTGTCATGCATTCCACTCTAGGGTTATCATGCAAGCAGGCATGCGCCTGCCCTTTTCTTTCACTGTCCACGCAAGCTTATCACCGACTTTAGGTTCAGGTGACAATCTTGTCAGGAAGAAGTGCTTCAAAGTCTGTGGTAAGAATATAAGACTTGCGAGCTTGCAATTACAAGTACACCTGGTGGCTACTGGGACACTCATTCCTCCCAGACATGTCAGATATGCACACCGCCTTCATCATGGATTCAATCAGCGCGCCGAGCTCTGGTGCTGCACTGAGGAGCACGAGCAACGTCATTCGTGGCCCATATTGCAATCCTTCCGAACTTCATTACTATGCAATTCCAGATGCTGTCTCAGTCAGATGGCGGAGTGTATATGTTAGCTTCGGTATTATACAATTGCCCTTCTGTCCGATATTGCCCACTCTACGGCGCAGAACTGAGTTGAGTCGTGAGACTTCTATCAAAAGCATACAACGCTTCCTTTAGCGGCATCAGACAATTTCTTGAACAAAATGTACAAGCACAGCTGAAAAATCGGTTGTGTATCATTGGCTACATGCTTGGATCCACACTCGGGTGCATCAAACCGCGCAACTACCGAACACTGACCACCAACCTCCGGTTAATGTCAAATCGATCAACATTAGCCACGAAACTCACTCTTGCATCGTACCAAGACTACAAGACGGCAACCTCCCCGCTGCCAAGAGCGGGCACTCAATGAACGTTACTATAGCTGTGGATTCCCTGTTCTAAGCGAACACTTGCCACCACCTATCACAGCCATGCCAACTTTGGCTTCCCCTGACAATATGTGGAGAGCAGCACCTACCGGAAAACATGTTCTCAACCGCCTGATGATGAAGATGGTAAGTGTGCATATATTCGTGGGGCCTAGAATGAGATGGGTGGTATCTGCAAGACGGGTCACATTGGTACGCAGCGTGTCCAGCATATAAGAAGACTATTCGGATAGCGCCATGAAATTATCACCAGATCTTTCACTACCACAGCATACTCGTAGCCATTATGGTCCGGTTCGCGCATGTTTCCACCACCATCCTTCTGACGACCAGTGTTCTTGCTCATCCTGGAGGCAACACCAACAGGGAGGTCTTACGAAGGCAAGCTCATCTTGATCATCCAAACCGTCGGAGTGTCCAAGCATGTAAGCGTGATTTAGTCGGGACTGGATGGGTTCGAGAGCAACACCAGAGACGGGAGAGCAGGCTCCACGAACTTCGGGTCGCAGCTGGTTTCGCCAAAGAACATGAAATCATCCGCCGTGACACTGCCGAAGTCGAACAGGATTATGGAGTCCAGGCAGCTTGCACACTCGATCCTGAGGTCGGCGAGGGTCCATACTGTAAGTGTAGTAAGACTGCATATACAACTTTGTGCTTGCTAACAGATAACAAGGGGTCTCGGGTGAGCTCATTAGGCAAGATATCGTCACTGGCGAAAAGGGCGCCATTACTCACCTGGATGTCAACATTATCGACGTTTCAACTTGCATGCCTGTCACCGATGCCTACGTCGAGATGTGGGGAGCAAACGCTACCGGTGTCTACACTGGCGTGCAGGCTAGAGGCAATGGCGACGGCTCTGCTACGGCTATTGCGACCAACGCTCTTCGTGGTGTCCAGCCCACAGGCGTCAATGGCACTGCTACATTCATAACGGTTGTTCCCGGGCACTATGTAGGCCGTGCAAACCATCTGCATAGTAGGTTTCTTTTTCATCTTCCACCAGCCCTTGATAATAACAACTACAGCCATCGTTCACCACGGCGCCAAGCTTCTCCCTAACAATACCATCCAAGGCGGCACAGTATCGCACGCCGGTCAATTCTATATTGAGCAAAACTTGCTGGATGAAGTCGAGAAGACTGCACCTTACAATACCAACACACAAGCCGCCATGACCAACGAGCAAGACTTTCTCTATAAGATGGGTTTCCAGGGTGGAGACGACCCGGTCATGAAGATTTCGCTCATAGGCAATACGATCGAGGACGGTTTGTACGCCACCATCGATGTGGGTGTTAATCCCAAAGCAATAGTGGAAGTACATCCTGTCAACATGTGGACGGCCGACGGAGGTGTCCCCGTGGAGGGAAGCCCATGGGCAGGTTACCCTGATACCTGCCAGAACTGTGGACAGTGGGGGCCGCCATCACCCTCACAGGGTGGCTCTGCTGCGGAGTAGATGGCACTAGAGGCGTATTGAAAAGAGCAAATGCTGATAACGGATTACTATTGCTATTAAAAGCTACGAACGGATGATTTGGATGTACACATGTCTTCTGAGCATGAGTAGTCTGCTTTCAAAGAACCTTTACAAAGTTTACCTATGGTTATGCCAGCGTTTGTGTTTTGGTTGAGAGACAATGAATCAAACATTGAGCTATTGTGAGGCGTGCGATTCGCGGGGGCGTACAGATACAGGTCGAAATACAAGTTACTCAATGTTGTTAATAACGCTTCTTGTTCCACTCAAATTTAGCACTATCTCCCCCGCTGCTGCGAGTTTAGCAATTGGCAGCGATACCGGCCTTCTCAAGTCTGGCAACGCGTACCTTGGAGATTATAATGACATGTGCAATGACTTTTGCATGATGCTTGACTAAAGTTGGCAGATACCAGAACACGCCGCACCTCAAGACATTCCATCTTTTGCTCTGGAAAGCTTGCCATAATTTGGCTACATGTTGATTTGTTAGTCTTGCAATCAGTTTAGTTCAAGCAATTCACCGGAATTATTCCAATGGCCTAGCTTATGCAATGGTTCAAACAATATCAAATCAGTCTGGAAATTTCAAGTATACACCCTATTCCCCGGGCGATCACGGCTGCTACCATTGTGGAAATTACGATGCATTAGTCGCTTCCATAAGTACGGTGTCAAAGATAAGCAGAGTTGTCCGGTTTCAGCTCAAAAAAATATGATACCCCGGTCAATACTGCTAATGAGAAACACACGAACCCAAGTTCAAGCAACACTGAGGGTCTTTTTTTCTTCGAGGGAGGAAAGAAAAGGTTCGATAAAGACATGTGCAATGAATTACTATTTAATTCGCATAATACCGAACCAAAGAGAACATAAAAACACATAGCAATGTCTCCTGTATACCCCCTTTCCACACCATGGCAACCAAATGCTCACACCAGTCCCTCCCCCCCAAAATAAATAAATAAACAAATAGGTAAATTACTCCAGTTCCATGCATCCTCGTTTTCTTACACCCTGTACCCTGTGCATTGTGCTTGAGAAAGAGACAGGACAACAAACTACGCGTCTAGCATTGAGCGGCTTCGAGAAGCTTCAAGTGCTGCTCCGGGTGTGTCTTCTCAACGGTGCTCTTGGCAACCTTCTTCATCATAAAGTTTGCATCAATGTCGATGGACTCGTTTAGCGTACCGTCGGTGACGCGCCACTTGCCGCTGATGGTGAGAATGCCGACAGGAGGCTTAGCGTTGACGAGCGAGTCGACACCGTCGGGCACGTTGGTCAAGGTGAGTGTGTAGGTAGTCTGGAACGAGTGTTGGTGGTTGTGCTGCTTGTGAAAGTAGGGGTTTTTTTTCGACATACCTGGCCAATGGGCTTCTTGTCCGTGATGGTGTAGGTGGCCGATGTAGCCTTGTCACCAGACTGGAAGGCGTAGCTGACGAGCGCAGGACAGACGGTCTTGATCATGAGGTCATGGTTGTGGAGGGCAGCGATGACAACGGCGGCGTCAACGCCCTTGAGAGGAGTGGAAATCTGGGAAGTAGGCATGTTGGTGGTAGTTTGGTTGTTGGTTAAAGTGGGAGTGGTAGCTTAGTGTTGTTGTATTGATTTGTTGATGAGAACAGAAGATGATGATGATGATGATCTAAATACTGGCAAACACGGTCGGAATATATATATATTCTTGTCTCCACCATATTGATACCCTCAAGCCTTCTCAAACCATCCTCAACACCCTAATCCGTCGTATGTGTCGTCTTACAACCCCTGCCACTGGGCCGGAGTCGGCTACCCCAACACCATCTTCCACTCGCCTTGCCTGCATCTTCTCTCCTGCACCGAAAATCACCCGCCCGCCCCAACGGAAATAGTAGCGATCGAAACACGTTACTTGTGTTTCCGGTAGCTGGGCAGTTGCAACACGGCCGTATACGTGTGACGCCCCGCTGCTTCGGGTTAGAGAAAGCGGGGGAAAACTCTCAGTAGCTGTAAGAACGACTCAAAGAAGAGGACATTTCAAGGGTCCAGCTGGCTGGGCTATGGTATTTCTTGAATTGTGGTGCCAAGTCTAGAAATAGCTTGCTGCTGGTTTCGCAAGCCATGTGAGTCGTGTAGTTCAAACCGATGGCTTGTTACTCGAACACCGTCGTCACGCTTGGCCTACCTGTAAGAAACGCGGCGGTGGCGTTCGCTTTCGTCGCTCTCGCTTTCCCATCCGGATTCTTGTGTCTGCTCAGCTTTCGCGATTGTCAATGCTTCTCAACCCCATTATTCACGTGTATTGCTTACTTACAGGTTACACAGACATATTGTTCTACGGATCTCCAGCGCGCTGACTCCATTGCTTTGGGAAACTGGTCGGAGGTGGTCCGATGTTTCGCTGGTGGGTAAGGACGTTTCGACGGGCGCCGTGAGATGGGGAGCCGGGCTTGACTAGCGCGAATCTTAAGTCAGCACGGCCAACGCCTCCTTTCGTCGCCATTGCTTCGTCTATTTTCATCCAATTTCCTCATGTTTTGGGTGTCAGCGCCGTATGCGGCTGTCTATCTTGGAAAGGTATCAGATGTCTGGGGAAGTGACTATCTTGATCGTTTGTCTGTTTCACTGCTACACTCGCTAGCGGTTTGAGCTCATGACAAGACTTGCACAAGTACTGGGAGGGCGACTATGATCCCCGGATTCATGTGTCAAAGCTACCAAGGATCCATTTACACGTGGGTTGCCGTCCAGACGGATCCAGATTGATACCAAGAGTTATCAGGTGACGCTAGATGCTACACCGCGTGCAACTAGCATGCGTATAGTTGAGACACAGACCGGAACATGATGAGGGAGGTCGTTGGGTACGCGAGGGACGAACGGTTTGGTCTAGTTAGTAGACGGGCAGATCTCTCAACTGTCGCTTCGCTGTAAAGCAAATCTAAAACACTAGCCTTTAGTGCCATTCGCTTTACTGGGCGGCGATGTGTACCACTAGAGTAGGGTGGCTTAATCGTACGTTGGAAAACCACAATACACTACAATCTTGTAAGATGGATAAGTCAGAAAGGCATAGATATGAAGAATGACATGATAGAGGGTACAGCACATTGATAGACGTGATACATAGATTTTCATACAACCCAGCGCGGTGCCACTCGAGCGAATCAAAACTGTAATTGAGCATGGTCGTTCATGGAAAATCTCCCCGAACAGTCTCAAGAACTCACAAGTAACTAAAACCTGTATATGGGACAACCTATATGCGATGAAGAGATGACCCCAAAAGGAAACTACTCGCTGGAACGCTAGATTAAAACTAAAAAAAAAAACACTCCCTCTATAACTTTGCGTCAGTCAACCTCCCGCCTTCATCTTTACCTGCTCCGGTGAAATCTACACCAGCGCTAGGTACGACTGTACCACTCTTGTTAAGAATCTGAAGCTTGCGCAGTCTCGATATCGGCTCATCGTCATCCTCGTCCCTGACATAGAAGGCCCAGTCGGCCGTAGGGTCGACTTCCGTTTGTGAGTAGCCATTTCCAAGCCAGGCGAAGCGATTCCCGTTGTATTCAACATGCCAGTCTTCTAGCCTGAGCTCCATAAGCGCTTCAATGTAGTGTAGAGTAGAGCCAGGCCACAATGCTGTGACAGGACCGTCAGATCCGAGGGACTTGTACCACGAGCGACAGGCATCATGCCAAACTGTCTTCTTCATGAAGTCATCCTTGAAGGCTATGAAGTCGTCGATGGCCTCGGTCCTGGGCGCAAAGGCGGATATGTTGTGTGTTTGGAAGCGGTCAATCAGCTTGCACATGTAATCCGCCTGAGCCTCGATAGCGCTGAGCACGGGGCCATTACCAATAGGGCTGTTGGGGCCGAGGAAGATGAGGTAGTTTGGAAAATCAGCAGCTGCGAGACCGAAGTAGGAGCGTGGTTCCTTGCCCCAGGCATCTTGTAGATTGGCGCCCGAGGAATTGATGACGGGGAAACGAGGCTTGAAGGATGTGTTGAAGCCTGTTGCGCAGATCAATACGTCAATGGGGTATTCTTTGCCGTCGCTACATAAGCAGCCTCGCTCGGTAATCTCGTTGATTTCGCCATATACTGTCTGCACATTCGGCTTGCCCAGGGCTTCAAGGTACCCAACACCCGGCGTCAGTCTTCGACATCCAACATGCCAATTCGGTATCAACCTCTCTTCCAGATATTCGTTCTTCAGTTTGTTCTTCATCTGCATTCGGAAGTATGCTTCTGTGTCGGAGTTGACATTGGTGTTCTTAAGGAATATGCCGAACTGGCCGTTGAGACCGCGTTCGATATTCTTGCGGTAATCGACAAGTGCACCGGGCTTCATGGAAAACTCGAGCTTCTCACTATCGGAGAAAACATGTTGTTCGAGACCTTGCACCGGAGACACCCATGTTGGTTCGCGAATGAAGGTTGTTATTTTCTTGACGTGTGGTTGGATTGTAGGGAGGACTTGGATACCGGAGGAGCTGCAGCGATGTTAGAATGTAGCAAGTAGTGAAGGAGATTGTTGACTGACCCATTGCCAATGAGACCAACGTGACGGCCTGTTAAATCCACGTCGTCGTCCCAGTTCGCAGTATGTAGTAGTTTTCCCTTGTACTTGTCGAGCCCTGGGATGGCAGGCCACTGCCAGTTATTCAAAATGCCCGACGCATTCACAAGGATATCACAATGATCATTCACGATGGTGTCGCTTTCCAGATCCTTGACCTGGACATCATACCCCCCCTTTTGTTTATTCCATGCAGCGCCGACCACCTGATGTTGTGTTTTGATGTATTTACGTAGGCCATATTTTCGCGCGAAGTCGTTGAAGTAAGCGTAAATCTCCTTGGAGCTGGCGTAGACAGCAGACCAGTCAGGTTTCGGTTCAAAAGACCAGGTGTAGTTGTGAGATGGGACATCGCACGCACACCTAGAAGCGAATCAGCAAAGTTCGGCAAATGCTCTGATTCGCACTGGGGGGGCCGCAGCCGTGGGGCGATGAGCGCATCGTCCCCGCAGTTGGCACCTTAGGCTCCACCGACTTACCCCGGGTACCTGTTCTCGAACCAAGTGCCTGACACCTCGGTATTCTTCTCATACACTTGCAAGCTGTAATTTGAGAAGTGTCTTTGCAGCTTGTAGGCCATGAGGAGACCCGAAGCACCTGCCCCGATACACACGACGCGCACGTGGCGTTGCGCGTGGATTGGCCCTCGCAGCCGTTGTTGAGCGTCCATTTGCGGTTAGGCTGAGAAGAAACGATGAAGCAGTCCGCTATGTGTGAAGGCTGAAGACCATGCAAGCAGGAGCAGGAAGACGAAGAGAAATGATTGAAGCTGGATTGCACAAGCATAAGCGCAATTCTGCCCTGAGGCGAATGAATTCTTAAACTTTATCGTGCCGGTTCGCATCACAGCCTCCCTGCTGTCGAGAGTCAGGCATCAATCAATTACTCCATGTTGCGAGTCAAGAAAGTACAGTCAGCTGTAGATCTGGGGTGCCGGTAGATGCCACGTGAAGTCCATCGGAGTAGCGGATCACAATGACGACTCGTGGAGCGGACAAATGAGGCGGTTTACTATTCATGCTCCTCAGACTGGCAAAGCATTTCCGCCGATCAAACAAGCATCCTGGTATTGGCACAGCCTGGCAATTGAGTACCGTAGATGATATGCACGGATTCATGCGCGTTGTCAAGGACAGCCTCTGTTTCAATTCAGATGAGTTCTCGGCTACCCAGCTTGCATATCCCATCTTAAGTTGCGTGGCGCAAAGTGGTTGAAGTGGAGAAGCTACTACGTCTGCCGAGGTGATACCGACTTTGTTGAGCGCACAATGGACGAGTTTAGAAAATACATCGGCCAACTATGGGAGACGCGTGTCATGGACCATATGTCACCGAGATGATCCATTAATGCATCGTTCTACACTACTGTGTATCCCCCATCGGCGACTAAAGTTGCGCCGATCATGTAGCTAGCTGCATCCGAGTGCAAGAATGCAATACAGTCACCGATTTCTTCCATCTCTGAGTAGCGATGGATCGGAACTTTCATCCGTTCAGTTTCAATCATGTTGTCCTTGCTCATCGTCTCTTTCACGAGGGGGGTCATCACATAGCCCGGCGCTATCGCGTTGATTCTGATGCCTCTGTGCGCGAAAGCAAGTGCATCAGACTTGGTAAGCCCAATGACGGCATGCTTGCTCGTAGCGTATGCTGTGGCAGGGACGTTAAGCGGTGGTGCAACTAGGCCATACATTGACGCCACATTGACAATGGAACCTCGATAAGAACGGTACGAATTTGTGAGCTTCTCTTGCTTCAGCATCTGTCGAATCTGCGCGCGCTGACATTGCCAGATAGCGGTAGTGTTGACGGCAAGGACGTTTTCAAAATCCTGTTTGGGTATCTCGTCGGACGTTTTGATGATGCCACCGATACCAGCGTTATTAACTGCATAGTCTAGCCGTCCAAACTCCTTGACTGTCTCTTCTACGCTATTATCAATCGCCTTCTCGTCGGTGACATCGAGCTCAAAGCCCTTTATGGAAACACTCGGAGCAATCTCTTTGAGGCGGCTGATTGTTTTTGTAACAGGATTACGATCGAGTAAAGCGAATGAGCGTACGCCTTGTTTCGCAAGAGCATATGCCGTATATTGCCCGATGCCTGCATCCTCTTAGCCGTGAACACGAAAACCTGCTGCTACTATGCAGTTCGTTGAACGTACCGGAGCCGGCACCAGTTATGTATGCAACACCCTTTAGAGCAAAGGACATTGTGTTCGGACGGATTTGTAGCTTCCAAGGATAGCTACGCTGGTTTCCAGGTATCAGAGTCGGGTATTATCGATGTACGATAAATCTATCGACAATCTCCACTGTCCAAGCATTTGCATAGCATGGGAGGCTACCCAGGCGCTTCGTGCTTCAAATGCGCACTCGTGGATCGAGTCCTGCGCTCGCATGAGTAATCGGTTGTTATTTTCCAGTTTCTCCACCCTTGCAATTCGAGGCGAGTCATGTCCGGATCATGTGCGCCTCTTTTCGTGTCCAAACTGGATGTAGGCTACGGAACATGAGATAATAGATGAGTGTGTATGATACATGGCTAGGACGTCATCGACGTGCTGGTGAGACATAGGAGCCGAGCTTGGAAAGGTTTTGTTCTTATTGAAGGGGGAAGGGGATCACGTGATCACGTGTTTTAGCGTAGGCGCCTAATCGTGACCGATCTTTTCCGCCACGCCTTCAAACTATACATAGACAACCACTCCCCCCTCTATCGCCATGTGCATTCCACTATGGCTCCAACACCACACCGCATTGCGCAGACCTCGACCGAGCTGAAGAGACGGCACAATAAGAGCGGTCCGCGGCTCAACGAGCGACAGCAGAAGCAACTCGAGCGCGACTTTGAATTAGACCAGCGAGCCGCGCGCGCACGCGAAGCAGAAGAACGTCGCAAAGCCGCAAAGAAGAAGCGCGAGGAGAGAGAGGCAAAAGAGGCGGCTGCGAGGAAGCAGATGGGCGTTGGGCTTGCAACACAGCTCATTGGATACAGTCGTACACAGGCACAGCTGAAGAGTGGGATGGAGGCTTTTCTGGGCTTGAAGAAGAGGAAGGAGGAAGAAAAGCGCAAAAAGGAGGAGGAGCTGACTAAGAAGCTGGAGGCCATCGCCGAGAACATGGAGCGGGAACCATGGAGTGAGGATGACAACGGCGACGACATGACCCTCGATCTTCTAGGGTTAAACACATCCTTTGACGAGCAGTGGGCCGATGACGACTTGGACGACTACTCGCTCCTCCAAGCCCATGATCGGATCGTGCCGGACCCAGTCGAAGAACCTCCTGTCCTTAGCCCGCAACCGCCGCCCGCACCCGTCCCTTGCGTTGTACCTGGCCCGCCCATCGCACCGAACTTACCGAAGCCAGCAACCGTCAAAGCTGACATCAACTTTACCCGCACACATGGGCCCACAAACAAGATGATAGAGGCTGTTTTGGATAAGTTTCCTGAGCCTGTCATAGAGCTACTATCGCAAGATTTATCCTTGAATATCCCAGATTGGAACCCCGCCGAAGGACTACTTCACAAGCTAAACCCAATTGGATTACCGCCACATCGACTGCGCATCAAGGTCGGGTGTGTTGTGACTTTGCTCAAAGACCTGGATACAAGTAGTCAGTTGTCAAGGGGTCAACACTTGCGTGTCTTGCGGTCTGAAAACGATCGGTTGGAATGCCTGGTCTTAGATGGTCAGTTAGAGGGCATCAAGACGGTGCTGACAAGAGTGCATTTCTTTGCAAAGTACAAAGGCTTGGACCAGCACCTCTATCAGCGGATACAGTTTCCAATCCGCGTTGCAACCGACTACACACCGTCTAATCTGCCACGGGATACATCACAAGCGTGCTACAAGTTGCTCTCTACATCTAGTCGTGTGCCGTCTGAAGACTTGCCCAAAAAATCAACGCCGCATGTCGCCAAAGCAACGCCGCCAGCAAACTGGAACCGGGGCTTTAAACTCCCTGGCTTACCCGCATCGAAGTCGAGCTCGTTCGCAAGCACCAAATACACATCAATCGCGAAACCAGCGCCAGCTACATCTCCACCATCAATAGACTGTTGGGATGACTTCTTGGAAAGCAGCACCCAGATTTCGCGGGATCTCGGTGCAGAATCAGCGCCAAAGGCCAACAAACCAACCAAGGTTCTGGTGACTGTATCTACGGTGATTGACTGCCTTCCGCCGATGTCGACTCAGGACTTCGATTTTTCTTTGGACGACTTAGAGGAAGAGCCCATCCCTAAGGTCTCAACAACAGGGACTGCTCGGGTCGAGCAGACTGTGCCGAAGGCATTGCCTGCACCTCTCGTAGCGGAAGCAATGACCCCAAGGGCGGTACAAATGACGGTCCCTGCGGTATCCACTACACCCTCCGAGAAAATGACCAAACAGCCCATTGCAGCGGTAAATTCGAGCAAACCCCTGAGACCTGCAAGGAAAATAGCAGGCAAATGCTTGAATCCAGGGCCCTTTGCAACAGGGATTGAGAACGAGCTCTCGAAGCTGCGGCCTTCGCAGCTACCCAAGTCCATGACTGGACCGTGGAAACGAAAGGCTACCACGAATCAATCTTGGACTTCCTCGCCTCCACAGAAGAAACAATGCGTTCCCAGTTCACACATTGCAGTTTCGATAAACTCCATGGCTATATCCGGGTCTGAAGGGTTGTTTGAAGATTTCATATTGTCAACACAGGATGCGGCATCCTTCTTTGATGACGATGATGACTTCAGTTTGGGCTCACCGCCCATTGCTGTATGATACGCGTGATGCTCTATGATTATTGCGTTTACGAATTAGATACGACGCTACGGTTCTCCGGTATGGTTCTGGATATGATACCCTTATACATACGCTTTTATGTTGTACCAGCACCATGACGCTTAGCTAAGTTTACGCTTAGCTAAGTTTATTCTTATGAATTTATAAAAGATATCGATGCTTAACAGCAGATTTGCAGACGTGGTATAAGTTTATTCTTGTATATATTGCTTGCATGCAATTCACTTCGTTTTACAAAGCGTCCTCTCATTCTAAACCTGGGTAATGCCTGCCATGGTATGACTCCAGTATGGCTTCTCCCAACACACTAATCCTAGCTACCTTTAGGGTGATAGCGCCAGAAACGATGCAGTGGCGGCCAAAAGACTGGATAATCTTATGGTGATGATTGCTGACATGCGATCGAATGAAAATATCGGCAGGATTGCTTTTGTGCTGAGAAGCAAAGGAGGGAAGGTCAAGAGAAAGAGGCTATATGAGTGATACAACCGTATGAAGATGACAGCGGAACAATCCTACAACGGAGTCGCGACTCTATAATACCCACTCATAGCGGTGCCTGCCAGCACTGAACATGGCCTTTGTTAGCATTCTCATCTCACTCGGGATGAAATGATGCTTCAAAACTTCCCACCATCATCACCAAACCCCATGCTAAATCTACCACTTGCTGGAAACCCGTCCAGATCGCTACCTCCGCTCCATTCTTTGTTCATGTTCCAATCCCCGCCATCTCCAAGCGGCATAAAGTCTAGGTTGACCACATCGCTGCCATCACCAACAGGCTCGTCAAAGGCACTCAGCTCAGGGAAATGCGCATTTGCAAGCTGCGATATGGGATCATGCTGGTCGAATTCCGGGCCCATCCAGGAAGTCTGTGAGTGGCGAGGAAGGGATGGCGAATTGGTAGAGGGTGTGGAAAGTGCATGCGATCGTTCTGCGGGGTCGGTAATGCTGGGCCAAATACCAAGTTCGGAGCGGGGCGTCACCATGATGAATCCGTCGGTCTGACCAGCGTCGTCGAAGCGCAGTGATGACGGAGCTTTGATGCTGAGCCCGTGTTCTAGCGGTACACTCATTGTAGTGCCCGAACTCATTGTCCTTGTTTTTCTACTCCCCGGCCCTGACCTCCCACGACTCGTTTGCCGCTTCTTCGCCCACTGCCCGTCCGGCATCTCGCTGTCCATGTCGATTGTGCTACTTCGTCGTGCAGGCACGACGGCAGATTTGGACTTGTACAGGTTGAACGATGTCGAGGACGGTGGCTCTGGGCCGCCTCGTAGCTCGATCATTACGGCGCGGAGTACGGTTGACATGCGTTCTGCAGGCTGATATGTAAAAGCCATGTCCGATAGGGCGGCGGACAGACATTCGAGGTACTGCATGTTGTTGGCTCGAGAGGTAGGGTCTTTTATGAATGCCAAGGCAGCTACCAGAGCAGTTGCTGCTGTGCCCTGAAGAGCGTGTCAGTTGGGAGTGGGGTTAGATATGTAAACATTAGACATACCGCATGCTGCATGCCCGTGACGAAGATTTGCTTCGTGTTGAATCGTTGCCGGTGCTGCCAGTATATTCTCGCTACCCGTATCGCGTGCTTCGTGCACACTGTTCTACTCAGCGCAGAGAAGTGATCGTCAGGTCCACTATCGCTATCCGCCTGGTCTTCATACAACGCAAAGGGGCGATGGAGGAGGATCAGACTGGCATGGTACTGCTGATGCAGCAAGAAGAAGCTAAAGGGCGCTGTCGCAATATTTTGAGGTGTCCACCTCAACTGTTCTGGCAAACTCCCATACCAGCGACTGAATTCACGGTCTAGCGCTGCCATGCGCATATATTGGTTGCGATCGACTGCAGTGATTGAGTCAGAGGCAGAATGCTGGGAGCGATGTGGGTCCATGTTCTCGGTGATCTTGCCAGCGAGCTCCATCAGATCAAGCAGAGCTTCGTAGATCATGGTCTCTGTGCTCTTTTCCAGACCAGCAGGACGACATGTGCCGAGGCGTTCGAATTGCTTGGTCAAGTGGTAGATTTCGAGGTCGGAAGATTTCATGCTTGTTGGGCGGCCGAGGAATAACGCCCAGTATTTATCGTAGATGACACAGGCCCACAACGTCATTTGACGGATCTCGATCTCGCGTTCTGGCAAACCAGAGAGTCTTGTGTCGAGGTGCAAGCTGATTGTTGTTTAGCAAGGAGCCTCGGATATTCCACAAAGAACGTACCCGATATCAAATGCAAGTCGGACAGCCATGCCGCCGTAGAGCCACCCCAGATTATCTCTCCCAACTCCACACTCCAGGTCACCCAGCAATAGCAATGCGACTACGCTCGGAATCCCGCCTGGCCTCTCCAACTCATGGTCAAGCATATACTTTGCCTCGCGATGCAAAGTACTCTCCATGCCGGGCAGACTAATTCTCTTCACATCACGTCTGTCTTTGTCTGCGAAGCGGAACCCCATGGCCAAGACGCAGACGTGCAGAAATCCGGAGTAGAATTGCGTTTTCCCGTTCTCACGGTCTTCGTTGAAGGCTTCTTGGTGCAGCACGTGGATGACAGGATTATAGCACTGCCAAAATAACTCCATTAGGTAATCATACATCTCCAGCGGGAGAGATCGAATAATCTTGTCGCAACGACGTCTTTGCTCATCCTGCTCCTGGGCCGAGTCAAAAAAAGGATTTAATGATTCAGAATGCACGTGGCAGTTTGTTGTTGGGCCGAAGTAGCGTAGACGGCCACTGAGCTGGTCGAAGCTGAGATGACCGCGCGTAGAGAGGAGGCGATTAACCATTCCATCCTTCTTGGGAGGGGGTAGCATAGATGGTGATCCGGTACTCTCCGCATCGCCGTTTGAAAACCGGGGACTGTGCATGTTCACCTCTTGTTCCACATGCGTTTCCTGCTGTTCGAAATCGATGTATTCGTCCTGAGGGCTCGTTTGGCTGCCTGGGCTAGAGTTTTCATTTTCGTTTTCATTCTCTGCTTCCGGGCTCTTCGTAGTCTTTGTGTTTGGAGAGGTGGTGTCTTCGTTGCGTGGGGCGTTGTGTCGGGTCTTTGGTGGGTGGTTTGCTGGTGGTAGCTCTTCGCCCCGCTCCTTCAGCATAGTTTCCAAGAGTGCTACACGATCCGTTAGAGAGCACATGTAAGCCCTCGAGATGGGTCTACAGAAGGTCAGGTTGGTAATTCTCTTTTGGCTGGACTAAGCACTAACCTTCGCCGTTCATCGTCGTTTTTGATGACACAGTTTACACCCGACCGCTTACATTGAGTGCATTCTTTCTCGCCTGAAGGTACAACGCACTATGACGCGTCAGAAACGGAGTACAGGCGCAGCGATTAACAACGTACGCGAATCCTGCGGTCTCGGCACGAAGCACACGCAACTGATGCCCTATGCCGTGGTTTTGAAGACTTCTCTCTCGAACTCTTTCCAGATAGGCCCTGCTCCCGCTGACCGTCCGATCTGGCTTGCGACTCTTGCCTTTCTGTCTGCTGCTTGCTCATGATGTTTAGATTTCGTTGTCTGGTCGTGATGGTCTTTTGTTCTCGTAATGTGTGGGATTGACGCTCAAGTCCGGTGCATGGTCCTCAGGCTGGCAATGAAGCATAAAGTATCGCACAGCCCTTTAGGTTTTGCGGGGAAGAGACCACAGACGTATGAGCCAAGGCGATTCTCCAGGCTAAACCTGAGTTTCGGGCTACAAGGAAGACTCCACAGACCCAGTCTAGTCCCAAACCCATCAGCTGAACGCTGAGGACGTCGACTCGAGGGAGTGGGGCCCCGCATTCCCACTGCACTGGGGCAGCCCTGTTGACTCGCCCCGAGATGCGCCTAATACGAGTGCGCACATGCTTCTTCGTAAGACAGGCAACCGACTGACATGTACCTAGCGAGTTTTGGGATAGGCTCAACATGCCCGTATCGACCGGGACCCTGGGCCATGACGAACTACCGTTCCTGTTAAGCGCGTGCTTACTTACTACGAAACCTTCTTTCTCCCTCGTCGACAAGACGACGCGCCAAATGTTTACTTTTTCCATCTCCACATGCCCGTTGACCGGTCTCATGCCGAACGTGTAGGCGATCACTCACGACACCTGTACAGTCGACGCAGGAACGGCCATTGTTTCCTCTGTCGGTAGTCCACACATGCGTGATGGGGAGTCGATCAAAGGGACTGCTGAGCCAAGTAATTCATGTCTAAGCCTGAGCCAGGGGCCCAATCAAAGTCAGCAGCACCGTCGTGGCTTCAGGCTTTGGCGAGGGCAATCTGGAGATGGCGAGTCGTGTTGGAAAGAAGCAAGGGTTCATTCTGGCTGAACATGAGTCGAGCATGGGCGGGGTTGCATGTCTGTCGTGATTGGGCGGTGACGGAGTCGCGGAGCTCTCGAACATGGTGACGCTCCAAGATATGACCGACTTTGACATGTGCTAGGCCGCAAACATGCAAACTATAAAGCATGGGTCCCGGGTACATGGCTACATACATACAAGTTGACATGCACCCAGGCGGCCAACCGAGCATGACGCATAACCCACATTTGGAGCGAGGTGAATAACTGCGGTATTATGGAAGATTGTGCACACTAGTCACTACAGTGCAACATGGGCCAAAAAAAAACCCCCCCCCCAGTAGCCTTTAATTCCACCAAACACTAATCCTATTCGATATCCCATTCGTGGTCCCAGTTCCGAATGTAGGGGCTCAAACCTTGGACATCCCTAGCCGCCGTTGCCTTGACATCGCCATTGCCCAGAAACGCGAATCGGTTCCTGTATCTGTATACGTAGTCGTAGTCTTCCCAGCGTGGTGTCTTGATCGACTTGAGGAAGTGTATCGTCTAGTTGTGTACGAGTCAGCATGCGTTGGACGCGGTGCGGGGCAGATACGGGGGAGCGCGGATCGTTCGGGATAAGGGGGATAACTCACCGCACCAGGCCAAAGATAAATCCTGTTCTTGATCTGACCGTCTTTGAACCAGCTTCTACACGCCTCCTGCCATACTGTGGTCTTGTGAAATTCGTCGAAATGCGCATAAATCTCATCCAACGCATCCTGCTTTACACTCATGGCCTTGATGCCCTCCGTCTGCATCTTCTTCATGCACTGGATGCTGTACTCTATCGTCGTCTCGATACTCGGTATCAAGGTACCATTGCTCCAAGTTGCGCCAGGTCCAACAATGGTGTAGTAGTTGGGGAAACGTGGCGCGGAAACACCCATGTAAAGATTAGGGCCACTAGCCCAATCCTCCTGTATCGAGCTATTGGAGCCGTTGACAACTTTGAAGGCTGGTTTGAAAGCGACTTGGAAACCAGTGGCGCACACAATGGCATCCAGTTTGTGGACTTTCCCATCGACCGTCTTGATTCCTTCCGGGACTATACGTTCAATACCGCTAAATACCGGCGTTACGTTGTCTTGTACCAATGCCTCCAGAAAGCCATCGCCAGGGGAGATGCGCCGACATCCGACAGACCATTTGGGTATAATGGACTCTTTGAGCTGTTCGTGACCGGGACCCATGCGGCGGTGCATCTCCTTGGTGATGACGTCTTGGAACTGATTCTGCAACGCCGAGTTTTGTTGGTACATGCCGAATAAACTATTGATCTCGGCTTCGATCTTCTTTCGAAATTCCAGGTGGTATTCCGGGTCTTCCTTGAACTTCTTGATATCCGTCTCAGTGAAAGTGTATTGTCGCTGGCCCGGATCCACATCTTGGCCCTTTTGCAGATCGTCGTTGAGTGCACCGGCACCGAATGGTGGCGAGATCCACGTGGGACTTCTAATAAATACCTCAAGCTGCTTGACAATCTTTTGTAGCGACGGCACGATTTGGACACTGGTAGAGCCGACACCGATGATGGCCGCAGTGATGTTCTTGAAGTCGACACTGTGGTCCCAGGATGCCGAATGTAGCAAGGGACCCTTGAAGTCATGCAGGCCTTCGATTTCTGGCCATTTCCAGTTATTCAGGATACCTGAATTAGATAAGCAATGTGCAACCTAGGTGGAACAAAAGAGTCTCACCTGAGCCGTTGACTAAGACATGCGCCCAATCTTTCCTCATCGAACCGGTTCTTGGGTTTCTGATGGTTAGACTGTAGCAGCCATCTGCATCGTTCCATATGGCCTCCTCAATTCTACTATTCATCTGCATATACCTCTTGCTCCCATGCCTCTCTGCAAAATCCTCAAAATAGCCTTGAATCTCCTTGCCCGATGCGAAGAAAGTTGACCAGTCTGGCTTGGGGTCCCACGTGAAGTTGTAGTCGTGCGAAGGAATATCACATGCAACCCCAGGGTATGTGTTCTCGTACCAAGTGCCCCCAAAGTGCGGGTTCTTCTCGTACAGAGTCAACTCCCAGGACCCCGGCTCCAACATCTTCTCCATCTTGTATGCTAAGCAAAGACCTGATGCACCGGCACCGACGCATGCGACTCGTAGCTTGGCTGGCTTGGAATGGTATTGGTCGAGAATCTTATATGGGCCATCGACATGTGATGGTGGGTAGTCGTAGTTGTGCCCATAGCCATTGACATTGAGCCCGTTTGGCATCTCTGAGCCCCCCATTGTCGCGGTTGGCGGTGGATATGCAAGCGTATCTCGTCCAGCGTTTTTGAGCTTTTGTAGTGGTGAGCGTGAGTTGAAAAGGAGAAGAACACAGCGAAAGCAGTACTTTGGATTACGCTCGCAAAACAGCAGATGCGTGCTTAAAGGGTATGTGCTACTGAAAGAGACGACTGAGCTACCACACCACTACGCCTCCGGCATCTCACACCTCTGGAGTGTTTAGCCGTGCCCCGGGTGTCTTGATACATGCTCGCTGACCTCCTCGCACGCCGGTTGGTGCAGGCCATGCGGGTCACTTTACGCCCATTCCCGCTGGCTTTGTTAGCGGTGCAGACTGAACATGCCGGGGTCGATGCAATTTCTGGCTGCATCAGCGGGTTTGGCATGCATGACTCTGGTGGAAGCTTGCGGTGGCGTTGTTGTTGTCAACGAGGTGCGTCCGTTGAGGGGTCACGGAAGAGTTTACGCGGGACAGTTCCGCAAACCAGCAAATCACATGATGGCGGACAACAACCACTCGTTGCGATCTGGTTCACCATAGTGTAATCTGACATATCTGGTGGAAACAGCTAAGTAATCATTGACCGTTTTGGCACCTCGGACAATGCGACGCAAATAAGCCCTCATCACATGGTACAGTATAATGCACAGGATATGCATGCAGTGCGTACATTACAAAAACTAAACTTGGTATCGTTCACAGTTTCGCTTTGCTCATCTTCTCAGCATCCTTCTTCGCCCAGTCTTTCAACACCTTCCTCATGATCTTCCCGGACGCTAACTTTGGCACCTCATCCACAAACACAATTCCTCCTACGAGCTGTTTGTGTTTCGCAACCCTAGCCTTCATGTGATAATGAATATCTTCCACGGTTGTCTTGCCTTTGTAACCGTCCTTGAGAACAACATATGCGCGCGGCCACTCTTGGTCATCATACGTGATCCCAACAGCAGCTGCGTCGGCAACAGGATTGAACTCGAGGAGCGCGGCTTCAAGTTCGGCAGGGGCAACTTGTAAGCCATTGACCTTGATTAGTTCCTAGTTATTCTTCTTTTAGCTCTCTTTCGATTCTAATACTGGTGGGACTGCTGCTTACCTTCTTTCGGTCGACAATCCAAAACCATCCGTTCCTTACAACAGCCACGTCACCCGTCTTCAACCAGCCATCTGATGTGAACGTGTCTTTTGTCGCATGTGGGTTGCGCCAGTATCCCAAGCAGATGTTTGGGCCGCGGACATAGAGTTCGCCTGGCTGGCCATCGAGCACCTCATTACCCGCATCATCGAGAAGCCTGGCTTTAGTATTGGGAAACAGCTGGCCTACGCTTCCAGAGCTAGTGCGGCTTAGAAGTGACCCGGAAAATGCTAGACTCTGACTTACTCGTCTGTAGTACCGCCTGGTACCATCAACACTCCGCAAGTGACCTCTGTCATGCCATAGCCCTGTATAACCTCACACCCCAGCTTGCTGCTAATCTCGTTCTGGAGTTCCTTGGATAAAGGCGCGGCACCGCACAAGACATCAGTCACACTATTGAGGTTGTACTTTGCAGTCTCTGGTCTTTTGCTGAGCATGACCATGACAGGTGGCGCAAGCTGCAAGTGTGTTACTTCGTACGTCTCAATGAGTCGCAGAAATTCTTCGAATTCGAACTTGGGCATAACGTAGCTGGTTATCCCTAGCTTAAGCCCCATACATATAGTGTATTGTTGGCCGTAGGCATGATATAACGGTAGGAATCCTGCCCATGTCTCTCTAGGTCGCGTCTCAGCGGTCCAGGGCTTTTTAGCGTATTTCATAAAGATGCTTTGTTCGAGACCGGCGATCAAGTTATGATGGCTGACTGCAACACCCTTGGGCATTCCCGTAGTGCCAGACGAATAATTGACTGTCGCCGGCTGGGTTGTTGCTTCGTGTTCAGACAAGGCTGGAAATTCGTATCCCTCGGCTTCGGCAAGAGAAGGCGAAAAGTCTCTCCAGTCTCTACAGCCATCCACTGGCGCACAGCGCTCGTCCGAGAAGAGCAAGACGCTTCCGTCAGGAAGGCCTGCAGCCTTGGCTGCTGTCACGGCTGATTTTGCGTACGTCGGGTGTGCGAGAATGAAGCGTGCTTTGCTGTCTGAGATTTGATGTACAATTTCTGGGGACTGTTAACTCAGTAATCTGATTTTGTGTATCAAGCACATACCCGGTATGGTGTTTGCTGGATTGACGCCGCTGAATACACGTCCGGAGCCTACAATCCCGAAGTAGGCTACGGGCAGAAAGACGTGATTTGACGTGCAAAGCATGACAATCTCTCCACGCTTGCTTCCAATACGGTCCAGTCCCATCGCCAGTCGTTTCGCCCATTGCAGCAATGTACGTCGTGTGAGATAACGGTCAGGGTTTTTGGAATCAACCCATAATGGCTTGTCTGACAAAAACTGGCCCTTGGGAAATAAGTGATGCAGTAAATTGCATTTCAGGATATCAAGATCCGGGAACGGAGAGGATACAAGCATGTTGATTTTCAACGTAGGACCTAACTATTCATAACTTGTGCGATAAATTGTCCAACACCAAAGATGACAATGGAAACACAGCTCAAGGAACGAGGCAATGGCTATCTTTTGTGAAATATTCGCGGTTACATACCTGTAAGAACTTGACAAGAGGCGGTAATGCAGTGGCTATCCTATTACGGTATAGCCTGGTGGACAAGGAATGTCTCGCAGCCGATCAGATGGATGCAATTTGTCGACCTCGGGCCAGTCGGAGGGGGCGGGGGTCTACATATCAAATCCTATGGGACTAAAAGTAGGCGCAAATTACTCGCCAATACCTCAATGTTTGCCGAGGTTAATTATGGGTAACGTTACCTGGACCCCTTGGCTTATACGTCAACACAAACTGACGCAGTCTACTCGAGACAGCTACCTAGATAGTGAAGATGCCGCACCGCAACAGTAGTCTTTGCCAATTATCTAGCATTCTACTACTCATCCCCAAAGGAGATTAACTGCTATGTCCGAGCTTAAGGATTTCAGCCGCATGTTTCGCCTCGACGGCAAAGTTGCGCTGGTAACTGGTGGTAGGTCTGCACGGCAATTAATGCCCTCGAAACTTGTCTTAATCATCAGCTACAGGTTCTAGAGGTCTTGGACTTCACACAGCTACCGCACTCCTTCTTGCTGGCGCGAGAAAGGTCTTCATTTCGGCGCGCAAGGCCGAGGGAGAGCAGGGCATTGATCAGGCTGTCGAGAAACTCAACAAGCTTCCTGTTTCTGGCAATGCAGTTGGCGTAGCTGCAAACGCCGCAGATACAGAAGATATAGAGAGATTAGTGAAGAAGGTACAAGAGACTCAGGATTCGTTGGATATCTTAGTCTGCAATGCTGGGGCAACGTGGGGTGGCCCGTTTGATCCAACACCAGATTGGTCGAGCAAGAAGGTGTTGGATCTAAATGTCCGCGGCGTTTTCAATCTGGCAAGACTGTTAGTATTAGGGATGCCAGGTCTCGTTGGGGTTTTCCTGACTCCAGCAGATTCGCGCCTCTCCTCGAACGCGCTGGCACCCGTCAGGATCCCTCGCGTATCATCATCGTCTCTTCCACTGCCGGCACCACTGTACCACACGTCGGCGAACATGGTACGATGATGTACAGTATCTCAAAAGCTGCTGCGCATCACCTTTCTCGGCAGCTTGCTGTTGAACTTGGGCCTAGGAACATTACCACGAACACCGTTGCGCCTGGCTTCTTCCCTTCCAAGCTTGCGAATGGGCTGATCGAGATGTTGGGTGGCCAGCAGGAACTAGAGGAAAACAACCCGAGGAAGCGGCTGGGTGAGCCAGAAGACATTGCGGGCGTCATGATATTTCTGTGCAGCCCTGCAGGCGCCTACATCAACGGCGAGGACATCGCTGTAGACGGAGGGATGAGGTTTGTTTCTGGACGTCATTCCAAAATGTAGAAACATCTAATAGGCTGTACTGACTCCAGTCTCTACGTTCCATTCGAACCATTCGCAGCCCCTTCGATCCTACCCCAGATGCGCTTCCATCCTCGTGTGCTTCACCATCGCTTCCAATTTCGCATCGCAAGGCTCAGACTTATCTCTGAACTAGAAGTTCTTCCTAATGAACTCAACCCTCAGCCCCCAGGTTTGATCCTTCGTCTTCACCGCCCCTTTGCATCTTTGATATCACCCCCATTGATGGGCTTCATCACAGCATCCATCAGTACCTCTATTGGTGTGAAGACTTTTTCGGCAAATGATTTCCATCCTTCGTCCAATAACATGCCAGTCTTCATGGGGCCAGGGCAAATTGTAAAAGCACGGAGTCTCTCGTGGTGGTACAGTTCTGTTATGGAGCCGTTGAAGTTCACGACAGTGGCTTTACTACCAGTATATACCAAGCAGAATTCCGCAGGGTAGAAGCCGCGCCTTGTGATGAGGTCATGATAAGCACAGGATCTGACCCCTCTCTCCCGTGCTTGACGAGAGACTTCGGGAAGCAGTGTAGAGCAGGGCATGAGGTGTTGACCACTGCTTTGTAATTGACATCCACGCTCAGTTGGCTTGTAGGAGGGGGTGGCGGACCATCGAGATTATGCTTCGTGTAAAAATTGTCGCGTTTTATGATACCGGCGTTTACAAAGACAAAGTCTAGGCGCTGATGGGTATTCCACGCTGCTTTAAAGGCAGATATTGAAGGTTTGTAGTCCGTGGCATTGGTCTTGTGGAAACTTGCGTTCTTCAGTTTGGAGGACGCTTGTTTCTCGGCTTCTTCGTTTGAGTCGATAAGATGAATGTTCCAATCGATGGTAGGATGAGAAGAGAGAACTGCTGCTACAGCAAAGCCCATGCCAGATGCACTACCAGTAATGAAGGCGACCTTCTCATGCATATTTGAATTTTGTACAACTCTACGTTGGAGGATCTCGTTTAGCTGTGACGAGCTGTTTCGCAAGACTGAGAGGCACTATCTGAGTCATCTATCTACATAATTGGTACCCCTGAAGATGCACGAAACCGGAATGCCGCGAAACACACATTTACACTGCATATCCTTGGAACTCCTGGAAGGGATAGGTATATTTGCTGTATTCCCTCCCCTGCATAGTCGAATCTCAGCAGACCATTTCTTGAGCCGTTACTTTGTACAGGATGCCTCCTCGTCCTAGAATTCTGTACGGCTCGTCACGTTTTCATGAAGAAAAGTGTACTATCTGGAATTCAATATACTCTCTTACGCTCAGATTAGCTCCTGGAAATACGTATATATCTTGGTATGGAGCAAAGCTTCAGTGCCTTTTCTTGTGATTGGCCATGCCAGGCGCCAGAATTCGCTACTGCTCCATCAATAAGATGCATACACATTTCCATGATAATAACTACCGGACCTCCACACTAGAGTACACAGCAAGTACAGGAAATGTGGTCATGAGCGTTATCTCTTCGTGCGGGGAAGGTGGAGAACCTGACTCGCTACAAAAAGTTGCTAGGCAGGGCGGAAAACAAAGCGCGAACACACAAGTCATGAACACAAAAAAGCATGCGGCAGCCAAGCCAATTTATATTTATGCAGTATTACACATGGTTGCATCGCTGTTGCACAGCCGAGACGGTCCGCCACCGGCTTTGTAGCCATACGGCTAGTGTAAGAGTTTCTGCTTTGGTTAAGAAGTGAGACCGCTTAGCCAGCAAGTAAACCATTTTGAGATGAAATAACACAACCGCCCCCGCCCCCCCAACAATATATATCCTACTCATTCCGCTCTTGTGTTGTTGTTGTTGCTTTTTGCTTCTCTTCCTATTCTTTCCACATCTCATTCATCATGGGCCTCACGTACTCAGTCAAGAACTTGCCCAAGCAAATCTTTATAAACAATGAATATGTCGACGCCAAATCACCCAAGAAACTCACTCTTCATAACCCGAAAAACGGAGAACTACTAGCCGACGATGTGCCATTAGCAGGGGAGCAAGATGTGGACATTGCAGTTGACGCAGCAGAGAAGGCACTCCCAGCTTGGAAGAAGATGAGCGCCAACCAACGCAGAAGCATATTGAACAAGTTTGCGGATCTAGTTGAGAAGAACGCAGACGAAATTTCACAGTTGACGAGGATCTCTTTGGGGCAACCATCGGCGTTTGGATCATTTGAGATCGGGCTGTGTGCTGAGGTATGCACCCAGGTATCCAGAATATCCCTAGAATGACTACTAACATTGCAAAAGGTATTCCGGTACAATGCCGGTTTCATTGACAAGTTTGGTGGAGAGTCATGGCCCCAAGAAGACGGCTTTCTCAAAATCGTCCGCAACGAGCCTTTGGGCGTAACGACCGGTATCGTCCCCTGGAACGGACCCATTGGCACCATTGGCCTCAAAGCTGCACCTGCACTAGCAACAGGCAACTGCTTCATCTTGAAGCCCTCAGAAAAGACACCCTTCTCATCACTCGCCCTCGGCACCCTCATCAAAGAAGCCGGCTTCCCGCCAGGAGTATTCCAAATCCTCAGCGGAGACGGCAGCACCGGCGCATTACTCGCAAGCCACATGCGGATCCGCAAGGTGAGCTTCACAGGAAGTATCGCAACCGGCAAAAAGATCCAAGAAATGGCCGCCAAGTCGAACCTCAAGCGCGTCACTCTTGAACTCGGCGGCAAGTCTCCCGCCGTCGTCTTCGATGATGCCAACCTTGACAACGCCGTTACCTGGACCGCAAATGCCATCACTGCAAACACAGGCCAGGTCTGCTTCGCGGCTAGCCGTGTCTACGTCCAGGAAGGTATCTACGATCAGTTCATCGAAAAGTACAAGGCGGCCATGAAGGAAAAGGCAAACGAGATTGGTGACCCAGACGAAAAGACTACTTCTATGGGTCCGCTGGTTGATGAAGCGCAATTCAAGCGCGTACAAGGCTTTATAGAACGCGGCCAGCAAGGCCAAGGTACCCTCGCTCTAGGGGGCAAACGTGTCGGCACCAGCGGGTACTACATCGAGCCCACCGTCTTTACAGACGTGGACCCTGCATCTGAAATCCACTGCGAAGAAATCTTCGGCCCAGTCTCGGTTGTCAAGTCCTTCAAGACGGAAGAAGAAATCGTCAAGCTGGCTAACAATACAAACTTTGGGCTCATGGCTGGTGTCTTCACCCAGGACATCAACAAGGCGTTGCGGGTGGCAACAGACTTTGACTCGGGTATGGTGGGTATCAACTGTGTGAGCATCATGTTCACCACGACGCCATTTGGTGGATCGAAGGAGTCAGGCTTAGGCCGCGAATGTGGTGTTCATGCGCTCAGGGCGTTTACGGAAACGAAGACGATTATGATCAACATGAACTACTAGAGTTCGGGACTAGGTCATTACTACTCACGTGAGTTGCTCAGATAATTCAAGAATTCACTAAAACGAGCAAGCTATCACAGACGCCAGCTCCGTCACGGCAATCTACGGGATGATCTTGGCCTTCCTCATGCGATCAAACACGCTGTACCATGCAGTCGCCGTATCTCTCTCTTCTGTGAATCCTGTGCTATATACCTTACTCATGTCAAAGTGCCTGTCGAAATCGAATTTGGTCATGAGTAGATGCTCAGACAGGAACAAAGCCTTTTCGTTTTGTGCATGCCCTTTCTGCAGCCCATATTTGTCCTCAGCCTTTGACCAAGTCTCGAAGTTATCGGTAATGAATTGCCGAATATCGATGGGCTCAGGTCGAGGAGCGGTAGCTTTGAGTCCAAAATAAGAGCACAGAATGGGCCATTTTTCGACATATGAACTTGGGGTTTTGCTGTCGGCTACGTTATAGATGGCGCCCTTTGGTGTCTCAGAAGAGAGTGTAACATGAATTGTTTGGCGGGCTATCATGTCGCTGCTGCTGTCGTTGCTCAGGGCTTTCCAAACCTGCTCTGTTCCTGGAAAAGGACATTCCGCGCCTTCACCGTGGACTTCCTTCCACAAACTTAGATATATTCCCAATGTCGTAGCCAAAGAGTAAAAGTTCTGGTTCGGTACCAGACCTATGACCAGGTCTGGTATCGTAACAACGTAACTCCACTTCTTGTCTTTGGAGTAGTAGGCGATGAAGTCCATTTGCACATGGTAGAACAACATCTCGGAAAAGGGACTTGGTATGCGGGGATTTGACTCTTTTAGCGGCGGTGCGGGTAGCGGCGGTGCGGTAGTACCTTTGAGAGCGGATTTGTCGTACCATGGGAGCATAGCTTTGAGATGGCAGCCATCTTTTCTGGAGTCAGTATTCGCACGAGACATACTCCGGGGTATGGAGATAGCAACATACAGTATTTTGAGCCAATCTGCAATACCACAAACTCCAAGTTGGGACAAAGCTTGTCCACAGCTTTTACAGCTTTCGAGAACATATCTAATGCCTCCTCCTGTTCCTTCACTATGTCCATGCCCGCCTTGTACGCAAAGTAGTACACGTGTGTCACTTCACTAATATCAGGTATCTTGTGTTGCATCTGCTTTTCGATGCTTTCCTGGTTATTGGCGAGCAGATCGATACCAGACACCATGTTCAGGCGAGGATCCTCGGGCCATTGCGACTGGGATAGCGTGAGGGGGCGGTTGCTAAGAGCATGGGCGCGCTTCCACACGTTCTGCGCAGGATAGTCCGACAAAATCTCATTGATGAATGACCATCCAGTCACGCCTGAGGCGCCGAACACGAGGGCGGATTTTGACATGGTTGACAGTGAACAGTGAGGTTGCAAGTCGAAAGGAATGGGAACGAGTGGGGTTTTAGACCATTCTTTTTTACCGCCCAAGCGCGCGGACAAGGGACAAAACGGTCATCGCTTCGTTGGTCGGAATACCAAGGTGGAAGGTGGGGTGCGCAAGCAAGCATAATCGGTGGAGACATGAGCTCTAGATGTAGAGACACGGGCTGCTTCAAACCTGCTTGCTGCTGTTGGCGGAATTTGAGAGCGGATCGCTCGCTTTACCACTCACCTAAGTCCTTCCCCCTTGGCGCATTTGCTACAAGAATCCCAACCCTGAAATCAAATGCTGAGAAGAGATCACATCTCTACTTTCTGCTCTGTGAATCAAGCCCGATAGACTCCGGCTCATGAGGGGGTATCGCGGCGGGATGGCACACCATGATACGCTAGTCGAGAAGCTGTTGTATTTTCCCGCGCTACAGGACCAGTGGATCTATCGCATACGCAGGGCCTCACATAAACAGCCTTTTCAGTCAGCTAAGCGCCAGCTTGGAAATCCAGGCTTCAAGTCGGAATGTAAGCCGAACTGCTCAGAAAGCGGCCGAAGTGTGTCCGTGAAGCTCGACTCATTCTAGCTCCTTCTGTACGTGTAGTTGATTCGTGAGGGACGGGACACAAGTCTGGTATTTTTCGCCAAGCTTAGCGCAGAGAGTGTTTTTAACGCGATAATCTAGGAGGCTGGATGGTGGGTGTTTGGGGTTTTGGCTGCGATGGAGAATACAGGAGAGAGCTCCCATGAGACTGAGTTGGATGCCCTGAGCAGGGGCCATCTCTTGTCATGACGTCAGCTGTCCATCGGCGAAATTGTTAGGTTTTGCGAGAGAGCTTTTTCACTCCTAATCTTGGGAAGTAATCAAGGCCTTGTTATTACTACGAGTGTCATGTCATATGTCTTTGTAGTACTATCGTGAATTGGTGACGGATGCTGAGCAGTAGAGCTGCGAGTTCAGACGCACCTGGAGCAACATCTGCGGGAACTGTCGATACATTCATCTCTTACAGTTAGTCCATCCCTCAAAAAACAACCACCTGCCTCTTATCCGCCTTCCCATTTTCCATGTCCTCGACCATTTGCGGCAAGTCCTCGATCTTGCGGAGCTCCACTTCAGGTTGTATTCTGTTGCGTAAAAATCAGTAATAAGTCCCCTTCTCACATATCCATCGAGCACCAAACATACCGATGCTTACCAGTAAACTCGACCGCCTTCTTCATCCGCTGCGGAATGCCAGTGCTATCAGCTTTGATGCGATACTTTCCCAGAACCAGATCTAGAGTCGACACAAAGTCAAGTGCCTTGGGAGTAATACCGATAACCATGAGTAAGCCGCCTATTCGCAGGATATCTGGTGCGCCAGCATACGCAGCGTACGAAGCGCTGTAGACGGCAGCGGCATGGCATCCTTTCCCGCCAGTGAGATTCTTTATCTCTGCCACGTAACTCTTGTTCGTCATAGTGTTGAAGACGGCGTCTGCGCCCACCTTCTTCGCGATGTGGAGTTGGGCGTCGCTAATGTCCAGACCGATGGTCTTGTACCCCATCTTCGTTGATATTAGCCACCAGACTGCGATCTTGCTCTTCTTGACTGTCACCTACCGCTTTAGCATGCTGTATAGCATACTGCCCCAAACCTCCACATCCAATTACAGCCAACCATTCCCCCTCCTTTAACTCACAGCCATCCACGGAGTGAAACGCCGTGATACCCGCACAAAACAGCGGCGCAGTCCTGCTCATATCCAATGTCTCAGGCAACTTGATAGCATTCTGCCAATCGACCACTGCATACTCTGCAAAATAGCCATCCACAACCACACCCTGGAGTTTCTGGTTCCCAGTCTCGCAATGCATGTTGTGGACCATGCAGCCTTCGCATTCGAAGCAGCAGTCAATGAAGTAGCCGAAGCCGATGGCATCGCCGACTTGAAAGCCTCTATTCGCGGCTGAAGAACCGATAGACTCAATATGACCGACGCCTTCGTGGCCCATGGTAACGGGGTAGTCGGGGCGCATGTGCATCATTAGGTCGGAGTGGCATAGTGAGGCAGATTGGATTTTGACAAGGAATTGATTTTGATTTTCAACTGGCTTGGGGATGTCGTTTATGACGACTTTTTCTAGTTTTCTGTTGTTGCAGTGAGCGTTTTGATGTTTGGAGGCTTGATATACATACGGATCCCACTGTCCAGCCTTCATTGTTGCAATGTTCGCCTATACTTCGCTTGTAGATGTTTGTTGACTGGGATACTAAGCTGACTTGAATACTGATATATGTATCATGATGTAGCCTTCGAACACTTCGTATAAAAACGAAGAGGGTGAAAAGAATAGGAAAGACACCTATGTATTGTTGCGCGTCATCCTATAGTGCCAGGTTACAACATGCCGGTTGTCCTACACCCGACATGACTCGCACGCACATAAATAGCCAAGTACTGGATATATTCAATGAAATTCAATGAAATGATAGGTCGTGAGGGATCGCATGCGGCACTCCAGACCTTGCTGTAGTCGGACATGACCATTATTACTTGACCCTGCGCGGATTACAGCGACGCCTAGTGCGGAAATACGCATTCTATTGGGCATGGCCTCGTTTATCACTACACGGAAAACCAAGTCCGAAATGATATGCGGATGGGCCAAGGAAGGTTACTACGGGATGGCGCAGTGTGGGTACGATGAAGCGGGGTTGAACGGACGCTTTTGGATGCACACGCTTGGCAGACTTCACCCTGCACTAACCATGTCGGGTGCATCCATTATACACAAGTGACTAGGCTACTTTGCTTTCTTCTAACCTTGAAATACGCAGGAGAGAGGATTACTAAACCAGTGACCAGCACACGAAGCCTCACGATCCCTATGATAGCACAAACTTGATACCTTCACCCATATTTGCAAAGAATTGCTTTATGGGTTGTTCAAGCTTCGGCGATGGCCAACCGAAGAAGTAGTGCGGATAGCCTTCATAAAAGTCGATCTTATTATCGCAACTAATCAGGTCAGCATTACAACTGTCGCGAGACCTATGATCATTACCCAATGTCATCAAGCTTCTGCTTCATGAGCAATCCATCATCCCTGAGTGTATCATGCCCGCAAACAGCCAGGTACACCTTTTTCAGTTCCTTCAGTCTAGGATGTAGAAGGGGCGATCCATATTGATCAGTGGGTGGTACTCCGAAAGCCTCTGGACAGTTGTCAGTATGGTCGAGGACCATGCATTGTCACTACACTTACGCCAAAAGCTTCTCATCGCACTCGCAGAATTGACGGTGTGCTGATCATGCTCATCCATGGCCGTGTACTTGGACCGAAGCTCATCAGGAACGCTGTCTGGATGAACAGTCGCGGGTATAAGCGTAAACACGCCCACAAGCTGGTTTTCCAGGCCCTCGTCGATAGCCCGCAAGGCCGTCGCAAAAGCCAGCTGGCCACCAGCCGAATTCCCTGATGTGATGAACTTACCTTGGGCAGTATTGAGCCTCTTCGAGTTATCCAATGCCCATCGCAGAGCTTGGTAACACTCGTTCATGATGTGAGCGTGCTTGTTTTCCGGAGCAAGTCCATACTCGACAGAAACTAGTACAATGCCGCCCAACTTTGAGATTGCTCGGCTAGGGGCATCATCGGCGTTTATATCGCCCATGGCCCAACCGCCGCCATGATAGTACATACACACCGGCTTGTCACCCGTGTAGCCATTAGGCGTGTATATGCGTATCTTGGTACCGCTGGTAGTCGTAGTGTCTTCGGCCTTGACGGACGAGTCAGGCGCCGGGAATGTGTATTTCGAGGCTGCCAGGCTACCCCATTTTGTGAATTGCTCTATCATCTGGCTGAATGGTGGCTGCAAGACCATGCGCTCGCCAAACTCCTCTTCGAACTACATAGTCGACCCCGTGTCAGTACAGCTGCGATGCCGAAATCGAACGCCTGCAAACCTCTAACCATGGTTTCGCGAATCCCTCTGTACCTATCATGTTCGCGACTTGTAAAGTTCGGTTGTGTAAGCAACAGATGAATTTCTCCAGCTCGGAAGAAATCAAGAGCGAGGCACAAAGCCTCTACCTACCGGAAGATGGGTCCTCCCACGCTTAAAGAACTCCGACCTTCCCCGCCAACCCCAACCGCGTCCCTCGGCTTAACACGCTCGACACCACGCCGTCAGGCGCGACGAGTCATGCTTGTTGTCACCATGCATACAATCTTCATCTTCATGCCCGGATTCCATTTCTGGACGTACCAGCCGGAATAGAAGTTGGCTAAGGTATACAGTACACGCAGACACCTTCTCGCCATGGCCGCGAATATTGACATGGACAGCAGCCCAGCGTTCACGCGTATACCGCCATGGGTGAAAGCCAAGCTCCGCCCAATCGCAATTGAAAAGATACAACGGGTTTACGACTGGGTTGAGACGGAATGCATCCCTGCTGAACGCATCTACAAGGCCCAATTGAAAGAGAGCAAGACGCGATGGAGTACACCCGCCATCATTCACGACCTGCGGAAGAAGGCGAAAGCCCGGGGGCTGTGGAATCTGTTCCTGCCCAAGCATTTCGTAGAGAGTCCAGGTCTGACCAATTTGGAATACTCATGCTGTGCTGAGATCATGGGGAGGGTGTACTGGGCGGCACAGGTGAGCTTCCACCATCATATCACAATCATCCATGGCCTCAACTTCCAACACATCACTAGACCATGAACTGCCACGCCCCCGAAACCGGCAACATCGAGCTCCTCGCGAAATACTGCACTCCCGAGCAAAAAGAGAAATGGCTACACCCCCTCATGAACGGTGACATGGCCTCCGCATACAGCATGACGGAGCCCGACGTCGCCTCCTCAGACGCAACTCAAGTGGGCATCAAGATGGAAATCACCGACAGCGAAGTCATCATCAACGGCCGCAAGCTGTACGGAAACTGCCAATACAATCCGGAGATGCAACTCTTCATCCTAATGGGGTGTTCAGACCCGCACAACCCCAACGCCTGGAACAGGCACACGACACTGGTCGTGCCCGCAAACTTACCAGGTCTGACCCAAGTCCGCAACCTGACCATTATGGGTTACGACTGGGCGCCCGAGGGCCACGGCGAATACGTGTACGAAAACGTGCGCGTCCCCCGCGAAAACATCATCCTCGGTCCCGGCCGCGCCTTTGAAATCGCACAGAGCCGGCTGGGCCCCGGTCGCATACACCATTGCATGCGGCTGATCGGACAAGCTGAACGCGCTTTTGAGCTCGCACTCGTGCGCTGCATGGATCCGCGGAAGAAGCCTCGCGGCAAGTTCATCGGCGAGTTCGACAGCAATATAGAGCGCATAGCGGATATGCGCATGACTATCGATGCGATGCGGCTCGTGGTGCTCAATGCAGCCGATACCATGGATCTCCAGGGTAACAAAGCGGGCAAATATGCCATTGCGCAGAGCAAGATCATGGTGCCGAATGCACTGCTCAAGGTTATCGATGAGGCCATGCAGATTTATGGGGGTCAGGGACTCACGCAGCATACGCCCTTGCCGGAGCTGTGGACGTATGCCCGCTTTGTGAGGGTGGCTGACGGGCCGGACTCGGCGCATAGACATCAGGTCGGGAGGGATCAGATGAAGACTGCTCAGGCGTTCCGCGATAGGGCAAAGCAGTATACAGAGAGGTACAGAGAGTTGTGTGAGAAGTGGGGCATAGAGCCAGAGGTGTTCTTGGGCATACTGTGATGACGCTATATACGTATAAATATGGGCAGGACACTCGATCAACATTATATGATTTTGCCCTCTTTCATGACTCGTGGATGTCGATGACTGCGTCTCTCGCCAAACTCACAGACTTCTTTTCATCGTCACCTGTGACCGTGCCCATCCTTGTTAATCCGCTCTCCCTGCCCTCGCCCATCCGCTCCACCATGCGCTGAATATGTGGATGGCTAGGCGCTGGTCGGTGGCTCGATCTTCGCCGTGCAGTGCCTGTTGCACTCACAGTCCCCCCTCTTTCCTTTAATCTCAGTCGCATTCCCTCCTCAGTCGATAGGCTCCTATGTGGTCGGATCGGCGGCTTCAAGTCTGTGTCGTCTGGGACGCTGGGTTCCCTCTTTGGCCGCATCCATCGCCACAACTGCTTGGATTTCTGTGCCATCATCGAGTATCCATATTTTGTGGAGAGGAAGCCGATGATACTGAAGAAGGGGATGCATATCGCGGCCAGGACGATGCCAAAGGGCCAGAAGGGAGAGCCGTTCCCAGGCATGTTGGTCATGCCGAAGACGGAGGTTACAAAGGTTAGAGGCTAAAAATCAGTTAGTTTCATGTGCGCGATGCGGGGTTTGGCACAACTTGACGCACCATGAAGAACAAGTTGACAATGGTTAGAACTTTGATGTTGTACCCTTGATGCACTGTAACATCAGCCAGCTCTACAGACTTCCGCGACTCTTGAATGCTGGTTCCGGAGAACAATTGCTCTTGCAACGTCTCAATCTCGTGTCTCCTTTCATTGTTTTCAGCGATGATGATCCGAAGTTCTTTCATCTGCCGCTCAAACTGTAACCTGAGTAATCGCAACCGCCGTTTCCAATGCTCGTTTCGTGGCGACTCTTCGAACAGCGGCCAGAGGGTTTTGCTCTCGCCTTCCCATATGTCATCCGTGAAAGTATCTTCAAACGAGTCAATCATTGATTTGATGCTATTGTTGACATTGCCAAGGGTTTGGTGAGCGTAGAAGTAGCGGCGCGTCCAGGTAAAGTCCTTGTCCTCAAAAAGGCGGTCCTGGCGTAATTCCTCGCTGAATAAGAAGCCCAAGGGAGGAGTGACGAGCTCAGTAATACGCTTATATATTTCGTCAAATCGTTTTCTAGCATCTCGATATTCGGTCAAAAGAGCATGTAGGAATGCTTCCGCTCCATTGAGATATTTATGACCAGCCTCGAAAGTGTAGGGTCGCCCATCTGCTGGTGTCGATTTCCAATCGGGAAAGCACTCAAGTTGGAGTACTTGCCAAGGACTCCACACATCGTGCACCCATCCAAACTGTGTTTTTGCCCGTCTTCCCTTGTTACGGATGCGGCGAGGCTGGTCGTCATATAAAACGAGTGCAACGACAGCACTGCATCGACTTAGCGGGATATGGTGATCTTCTTCGCTTGTCACCTTATCGGCACGTTGCCATTCCATTGGTCTACAATCGTCTCCAATAATCGTGTAGTACTCGAAGTTGAAGAAGAAGGTTCGCTGATGTTTGGGGTTGGAATTGAAGGCTCGGAACATGTGCGCAGATGACGCCTCGGTTTCGACAAGATGCTGGAATAACTCGTCCATGTCGAAAGCATCATGTAAAGTCAAGTGGAGCGCGCCGAATAGGATGGGTGATGGCTCTCGCGCAATCGTGATACGTCCGACTACCGCCTGGTCCCGCTGTTTTCCAATGTCTCTTAGGCTATGCCATATCTCCGTAGCTTTTGACATGTTGTTCTCAGGGGCAGAGACCTCGACTGGCTCTGGCAAGCCGTTTGGCCCGACATTGTAAACCTGAAAATGCGAGTAATGTGATCGATCGTCTGCTGGCCCTGGTCCCATGTGAAACAAATGAGGCTCCTTGGAAAGTCTGGCGGGATCTGAAATGATGGATGCTAGAACCTGTCGGCCGTGATCAGTCCAGTCGTGTGATCTGAGGTGCTCGCGTAGGTGTTCATGGTCAAACGAATGGGAGGGTAGTTCGCCCTGGACAAAGTAGTCGTCTTCATCGTCGCTGCTGTCGTCGGACAACGTCGAGGTATCGGCAAAGATGGCATCACGGCCATGCCGTGTTGATCCGCGACGGATGTGTAAAGTTTCTGATGGCTTGAACGTGTCGTTTGTTGCTGACAAACTCTTTAGCAGCGCATCATGAGAGTGCTGAAGCGACTCTAGCTGCTTCCGGAGCGCATCAAGTTCAGCTGTCATCTGGTTTGCCTACTGTACAGCAATACTCGTTGGCTGAAGGAAGAGTGACAGAAGGACAGCTGGACAGCTCCCAGGTTATGTTGATGTGTAGATAGATAAATCTCGGCCCCCACACTCAACCATGCAGGCGGCCCAGCCACCGATTGATCCTTGAGATGTTCTTTCATCCAATGCCCATCTGGGCCAAGGTGGAGCTTGGGCGAGAGCCGCGATCAGAAGAGGGGCCATTAACCTAATTCGTCGATACGTGAATGTGTTTTGGTCGCGGCGTCCGTTCACCGCCCTTTCCGATTCGCCATCTTCCCGCTTCTTGACGCATGCCAGCTCACATCGAGATGTTACACATATTGGCCATTGCAAGATACCCATAACCACACCCTGTACGTCGCGTACAGAGGCGGGGTGTAGCCAATGCCATCGTGACAAAAATCCGGTGAAACCCCCAGAATAGCGCGCTGGGACTGATGTGGGCCTTCACCACCGGCGGGACCTAGGTATGCCAAGATAGCCAGAGCAGACGTGCTCTACTTGGCAAATACATGGCCAAATCTTGCGAAAGCTTGCGCATCCAAAGAAAAAGAAAAGAGTGTCCATCACTTCCAAAATGGCGGGGAAACGGATGCAACATGGTTCTGTTTTGTGGCCGTGCGTCATTGGTCCTTTCGGCTGTCGCTTATCGCTTACCTATCGCTCCGGCCTAGGCCGGAGCGCTGTACCAACGTCTGTGGCCCCAACGTGTTCAAACTTGTCAGACCGAACTGTGAGAGAGCAGCATGCCCTCAACATCTGTGTTTGTCTGGGCGTCGCTTCCAGTGCTCTTGGCAGCCCTGATCTATCAAGTCGGATTACCGGCTATTCTCACAGAGAATGTACCTTGGAGGCTGTTTCCGAGCTTGTTCCTGACTACACATTGCTACAGGTCAGTGACGACGCTATCAGAGAGACTTCCGACTGCCCGTTGCTTCATCACGAATGATGGGAAGTTCTCAAGTGTATTCACGGACGAGTCATCCTACCCCGAGGTCAGGGAAGCGCGTACAGGCCATGTATATCCCGGCCTCTGGGACGGCCATGGCCATTTATTACAGTTTGGAGAATCTTTGGACTCTGTTGACATATTTGGAGCAAACTCAATGGAAGAAGTAAAGAGAAGAGTGGTGGAGTACAAGACAAAGCGCCCTGAAAAAGGAACGAGCGACCAGTGGTTGAGAGGCGTAGGCTGGGATCAAGCGCACTTTGACGGGGAATGGCCGACCTCTGTATGTGTTTCCGTCGAGCTTCGTCAATTGCGAAGACCATCAGGCTCCACTGTTCTGCTACGCCATGTTTGCTGACCACTGAGTTAGTCCGATCTAGACATCTCTGAAGACTTCAAAGATCTATACGTGATGCTTGATCGCGTCGATGTACATTGCATTTGGGTTTCTGAAAAGGTTCTCCATCTTCTTCCATCGGTGCTACCCGATGTGCCTGGAGGCGAGATTCCCGCAAAAGGTGTTTTCTGCGATAATGCCATGGACATGGTCATGGAGCACTATCCCAAGCCCAAAAAAGCCCGCAAGACCGAATTCACCAAAGCTGGAATGGCTGAGCTTAACAAATATGGTATCGTAGGCATACACGACGCCGGAGTCACTCCAGGGGATTTGGAACTTTACAAGGAGCTCGCCGGCGACGATGAATGGACTGTCAGAGTCAATGCTATGATTGAATGTGACGTCAGAAACACCTTCTGCCCGGACGCAGTCGAGAAGTATTTGAGCTCGAACGGGAAGCTTCAAGTCAGGAGTGTGAAGCTTTTCGGAGGTATGTCAATCCTCTAGAGTGAAGACACTTTACTGATATGTCATAGATGGAGCCCTTGGCAGTTGGGGCAGCGCAATGATCGAACCATATAGTGATAAGCCTACATCATCCGGCTCCTTACTCGTCAATGCAAGTATGCTGTCGCAAGTGACCCAGGATTGGGCACGTTTAGGTTACCAAGTCAACATCCACGCCATTGGCGATCTTGCCAACAGACTTGCCATTGATGCGTTCGAGAATGCGTTGAAGAGCTTGTGCCCTCAAACTACACCGCGCGAGTGTCAGACCGAACATCGATTCCGCATTGAACACTCACAGATTATCCACCCAGACGACCAGCTCAGGATGTTCGATCTTGGCATAATACCGTCAATTCAACCTACACACGCAACCTCTGACATGGGATATGCAGAGAGCAGACTCGGTCCAGAACGCACAAAGCTCGAAGCATACCGAATGCGCTCATTGCTCTCACTTCGTCCAATCCTCGGAAGTGACTTCCCAGTTGAACCGGCCAGCATCTTCGAAGGCATGTACGCAGCCATCACACGTAGAAGCCCGCACACCGGATTAGATCCTAATGGCGGAAAAACTGGTTGGTATCCGGAAGAGAAGCTTACTTTTGGACAAGCTCTGGAAGGTTTCACCGTCAATCCTGCATACGGCGCTTTTCTGGAAGGCAAAGCCGGCATCATCGAGGTCGGGGCATACGCTGATTGGGTTGTTCTCGACGAAGAGCTTGAGTCGATGGATATAGAGGCATTACGCAAAGTCACAGTAAGAGAGACGTGGGTAGGCGGCAAGCTAGTCTACCAAAGGCCCGGGTAATACCAATGCGCTTCTCTCCCGAGAATCTAGTCGGACAAGCATTCCAGTATCGTGCCTCATCTCCGACGCATCATGCCTTGCGAGAAGCTTTCTTTCGTGCGACACGTACGTAGGGGCCTCTTTGTAATCAGTGAAGATTTCGCCTTCGTCGAGAAATCCGACCGATTGGCTCGACCCAGTGCATTTGGTCCGTAATCTGAATAAAACATACCCAAAAGAATGTAACAATCCCCGCTCATCTGTGACACAAGTCACATGTTATCCAAACAACAACTCCACACTTTGAACGTCACTATACGAGATCACAGACAGGCACATAGACCCAGTCTCGGAGATGAGGGGGGGTTTTTTTTTACAAAACCTTACTTCTAATAGGATAATTCTTTGAAAAGGACTACCAGACCATACCAATACTGGCTCTTGCACGACTTTGTATACACTGTTCAAAACACGTACAAAACTGAATGCACTACTTTCACTGGTTTTGGTTTTCAACTTCTCCGGTATTTCCGCTCAAAAGAGTCCTCTAGACATGAAAATTGTACATGGAATCATTGAATAAGGATTTAAATGAAGCTCACGCATTAGCACATTCAAGATGGAAGAGGTAGTAAGGAGGTCTCAATGGTTTCATACATGTAACTCGTATCCGACGGGAAGACGTTCCGCGAAGATCCGGCATGTATTATAGCTATCCAGTATACTATAACCCGCAGACGCGTACTTGTAAAACGGTAATGAACGGATACGAGCTAATTTCTCCACCAAATGAAAGAAAAGAACACACGAAATATGCATTTCATTATCCAACATCAATCAAGGGGAACAAGGATAAATAGGCCAACTAACAATAAGCAAACGGGGGTATCCAATCGCAACAGTCAACGTAATTCGGCCTGGTGTAGGTCGCCATCTATGTACAAAACACCAATCGCTCTTTCGGCGATTTTTTCTCCATCCCACTACCTCGGAACCTGCGGGCCAGGTCCGCTCTGCAAATGCGGGCTCGCCCAATCGACACTCGGGTGGCGCATTTGAGGGCTCGAATCACGGTTTGAATCACTCGCCCCATCAATAATTTCCGATGAAACCCTGACTTCAACATCCGTGCTCCTGGTGATACCACCGGCTTTGTTCTCCTCGTCGAGAATCGCACGGTCGCTTTCGTCGTCGAGAACGCTCTCGCCGGGTGCTCTGGAGCGGTAGGCTTTGCTGCCACTGAGGTTCTGCAGGTGGATGCTGGCCCTGCCGCCAGTGTGCCGATAGCTCGATTGCGGTGTTTTGCCTGAACCGCTAAAGGTGGAGGGAAGAAACTTTGCGAAGAAGTGGTCGAAGGGCTTGCGGAGCGGAGGGAGAGAGGCGATGAGAATGCCGATGGAGGCTTCGGCACTGGACCAGACGCCGAGTGCTATGCCATCCCAGGTCGGATCTATTGTCTTGGTAATGTTGTTGAGCTCGACCGTCTTGAATATCGAGCATATGGTTGCACTGGCAGATGCGAATGTTAGGTGCTGTGAGCGTGTAGGTTGGGGCAGCGCTAGGACTTACGGAATACTGAGTAGAAAGACGATGCGGATACCCATCTGCGTGCGTGAGTTCAACTGCACCCGCGAGATGTAGATTAGAGGCGCAGCCATGTAGACGACATCTGTGATGATGTTGCTGATACCCTGCGTGTAAGATAGTGGGAGTGTGCCCTTTGCCCAGCAATGGCTTTCTCCTTTGTATCCGTAATTCCAGTTCTTTTCGAGCGGTGCGCAGCCGAATAGCGTCAACATAGGAGCAAGGAAGTTGAAAGCTGTCACCATTGCTATGGATAGCCAGACGACGGCTTGGTACACTTTGGAAAAGTTGAGAGCCAGGAGGCAAGTGCAGATAGCCCACTTCAAGAAGGCGACAGCTAAGATGTCTTGTGTCTAATGTCAGCAGATGAATATGGGTATAACAGTCTGCTAACTCACTCAGAATTTGGGTTTGCCATAGATAATAGGAGTATGCCCTGAGATGTGGGAGTACTGTAGGGTCCAAGATATGGCGGCCTTGGCCATTATCGACGGTGATATGATTTGTACACGTTGCTGTGATATTAAGGGCCTACAAAGTGTTCATATTAGCACTGTTGGGGACTGATCGACAGAGAGGAGGGAAAGATATAGTCGGATGGAATACGTACAGTGGCAATCATCAACAAATAATCAGCAGTCATGAACTTGCGTTTCTGCATGAGTCCATACACGATTCTCCATAATACGAAGCCAGTGCTAATGACACACAAGGTCCATGTTGGTATAAGGATCCTCAATCGTTCGTTTGGCCAGTCCTGCGGTCCAGCTGGGGGTCCAGCATCTGCCATGGTGTATTGCGACGAGGTTTCCAGGAGGTAAAAAAAAACGGACGACAAACGAGAGGATTGGTTCGAGCACGCGACGAACGTGGTAAACTTAAGATACTTCAAGTATCCTTTCCTCTATACCCATTCATCTCTGGTGTCGGCTTTACTGCGTTCCAATTGCTCAAGCGAAAACCGAAGCGAAAGCCAAATTGATACGGTTGTGACTGCAAAGACTGAGCCGTCAGATCAATCACAGAAGGTGCTGCGCTTAGCACTTTTCGAAACGTCCAGTAAGGCAATCTTGGTAGCATCTTGTGCCGGGGCCCAGTGAGCTGATCGAGCAGTAATCCCGCATAAATTGAGGCCCCACCCCAGTCGAGTACGTAGCCCAATTGGAGACATCACTCGGCTGCAGAACTCTAAGACTCGGGCATGATACACGGGTCATCCATGGGCAGCGACATACGTCAACGCTGGTGATGAGACATTGGACATGGACACTTGCCAGTGCTGAACAGATTTGAACATGTCTTGTAGACTAATCCTCTCATTGTTGCAGGATGCGATGTGGAACATTGGTGGGACGTCCTCTCCAGGCTTGTGGACCCATTCGATGAGGCGGGAGATGAACATTCGATCTTGCACAGTCAAACAGTTCCAGACTGTGCGCAGCAGGGTTCGCGTTCTGGCCTGCTGCAAGATCTCTGTCGCTCGATGAGATGGAGGGGTGAAGTTGAGGTTTGGAAGCGAGCGCGAGCGCCTGCCGGCCGGGCGCTAGAGACGCTAGCGTGTTGCTTAGCGTCAAGGCTAGAACACGGCTCTTGGGCATTCGACACCGGCACAAGACGCCGGCGCCACCTACAGATCATCACCTACATCGTTGCCGACCTTTGGCCGTCAAAACTCGCCCGATTCTTGCCATTGTGTTGCTGGATGCGATGCACTTGTACGGCGTCCTTGGTCGTTACATTCCTCCGCTGATACGCGCTGCATGAACACGTGATTGTTTGCGGCCAAGCATGCGATGGCTAAATTCCGCCCGCTATGGGCCGGTGGCGCCGAAGCGCTAGCAAAGTCTAAAACTACAGCTACAAGGTACAAGACGGAAAATAAGCGTCCGGGACTGCCTACAGTATGCCGGTGCCCAATGCCCGGCGCATCCTTCGCACCCCGTCTCCTCTGTAGACTCTGGGATTGAGCAACTCGTCGCGACCCAACATATGGCCAGGGACAGCCATGCCGACAGTTGTGTACATGCCGGACATGCATTAACCGGCCGATTTCATCCATCGGGTCCTTCTCCAGGTATTAACAGCCACCACTTATAGCCAATTATCCGAATCTTACACCTGGTCAACTCCAACTTTTGGAGACCTCCCCTGTAAAGATGCAAACTTGCCCTGAAAACAGCAGTACCGTACGTTTGGCCGATCGGGCACTGAGCAGCATACACGAGGAAGGTTAGCCAGGGGAGGCGGACATCAAACCTGAAATGGCACTTGTATCCTGAAAGTCACTAGTTTCTTGTGACCGGAATACGGGCAAACGGACCATCGGATCTCGCTGGGGGCCTTGCCATGGCCTGCTCAGCCAAAACAATTCCCCTCCCGTATTCCAGGGGGGTATGCCGTCCCAGAACCCATCTTAGGGAAAAGAAACTTCTCTATGGCACAACGGCTTTTTCAAACCCCGATTCCTTCCCCAGACTATAGTCATGTACGCCTCAACCGTTGCAACGAGCGCGGCACATGTAGCGCAAACTTGGCTACAAGCTGAAGAGCGCCTTTCCTTCGGTCCCGCCTTAAGCGGAGGTCGCGGCCGCCAGTACCTTGTAGTCTGTCTACAGCAGGGCGTTCTGCAAGCCGGGGAGATTGATTTTAAGCCGCCCCCTGCGTTATCAGACCACTTCGAATGTCACAGGCTGAGGGACCATCTGCAGATGATGTTGGCTTGTCAAGTAGGGTACAACATCGCTGGTTTGTTCGGAACCGGACCGAGCCCACCTGTCCCTGATGTTCACCGGGACCCAGAGGAGCTAGGCCTTATATAGCATGCGCCCATGACGCCCACCAATAGACCCGCGATAAGATTTTTTTTAGCTCGGCCGCTACCAGAACCGGCATGGTGTACACAATCTAGAACTTTGCGTACATGGTTCTCAGCACAGCAGTGCCATGTGCATACACACAATTTACCGACGTCTCCATTGCCCCAAGGGTCGGTGGGCCGACCGTATCCTGTATGAAATCGGTAAGATAAACCCGCAATAACGGAATTTCCACGTGGTGAGCGCTCTCTCAGCCAATCCGCATAGCGAGAAGCCATGTGGTTCGGTCCGTATAAAGCCTTTAGTGGCTGCACTCTTTGCAGTTGAAGCAGCGAGCAGTCCAAAGTCCAATATACACTCGTTGACGTCTTACCACGTTGGGCCCACAAGATGCCTGCATTCTCTCGCTTAGCTGTTGCCGTTCAGCTCTTTACTGTTTTTCTATCGCCGGTACTCGGTGCCGTTGCTGGGAAGCAATACGACTATGTAATTGTAGGGGGTGGCGTCACTGGGTTGATTGTTGCCAACCGTCTCACCGAAGACAAGAGAAGTATGTAACTGGTAATTCCGCGGGGCTCCAAACAACAGTTGCTGACACCAAGCACAGAGACGGTTCTAGTCATCGAGGCAGGTGACAATGTCGACACCGACGCAACCAAGATCCCATACAAGGCCAATGACTTGACTGCAGCGGCCGGCTTGTACTGGGAGGGCATCAAATCGCTACCTGAGCCAGGTATTGGCAATGGCTCCTTCGATGTTGTAGTTGCCAAGGTTCTCGGTGGCGGTTCAGTTGTCAACGGCATGATTTACGACCGCGGTTCAGCTGCCGACTATGATGCCTGGGGGGCTCTTGGTAACAAAGGCTGGGACTGGAAAGGCATGCTGCCATACTTCGTCAAGGGCACTACTTTCCAACCGCCTACGGACGATGTCGTCAAGGAGTTCAACATCACGTGGGATGAATCCGCGTACGGCAACGGCCCTCTCCAAGTCTCAATTACCTCCAACCAGTACAAGGATATCAAGTCCTACTGGGCAGCGTGGAGAGCAAGCGGTGTGTACGTCCCAGAGGATGGCAACAGTGGAGAGGCCTATGGTCCTTCCTGGTATCCCAACACCATGGATGCAACCACTGGCCGCCGAGCTCACGCCCGTTACTCATACTACGACCCCATCAAAGCGACGCGCCCCAACCTGCACATCATCACTGGCACGACTGTCAACAAGATTAATTTCGATACATCGCGCAAGCCTCCCAAGGCTGTCAGTGTTGAGGTCACCGACAAGACGGGCAAGTGCGAAATCTTTAATGCCAAAAAGGAGATTGTACTTGCCGCTGGAACCATTGCGACACCAAAGCTGCTCCAACTCAGCGGCGTGGGTCCCGAGTCTGTCCTTAAGGCTGCCGGTATCCCTACCATCGTTGCACTCGATGCTGTAGGGTCTAATTTCCAAGACCACCCTTACGCCACCCTAGTCTTCAACACAACCTCCAACTACTTCCCCGATCAGAACTCGCTGATGACCAACGCCACTTTCAACGCGTCTGCATGGAAACAATACGAGGAGACCAAGACTGGACCCTACACATACGCCCGCGGCAACGCACTTTCCTTCATCTCTCTGCCCGACATGACCAACGACACGGCGTCTCTGATCAACGCACTGAACAGCCAGAAGGCCACCGATTACCTTCCCAGCATCTACAAGACCAACAAGAAGCTGGCGAATGGGTTTGTCAAACAACGCAAGATTATCGCTGAAATTTTTGGGCGCAAGGATGCTGCCGTTACTGAATTCCCTTGCCCTGCAGACGGCACCTATGCCCTGGCTGCTGTGGAGAAGCCCCTGTCCCGCGGCACTGTGTACATCAACCCCAAGAACCCGAACGGACCGCCTAATGTCATTTACAACGCTTTTGTCAACCCGATTGATCGCAAGATCATGTCAATCAGCCTGCGATACCTCCGCACCATCTGGGCCAGCCCCCTACTCGCCAGCCATAAGATTACGGAGAAAGTGCCCGGCACCCAGTTCACTACTGATGAAGAGATTTACAATGCTCTCATTGCGCAGTCTATGTTGTCGCCCACGCTAGCTCACCCATCTGGCTCTTGCCCCATGATGGCTAGGGAGGATGGTGGCTGTGTCAACGACAAGCTGATGGTCTATGGCACTCAGCATCTATCTATTGTTGATGCTTCGATTATCCCCATCATCCCAACTGCCCATCTCCAGGCTACCGCTTACGGTATCGGTGAGAAGGCTGCAGATATCATCAAGGCCAGGTAGAAGACGTGGATTATAAGCTAGTTATTGTAATATACCCTCATTTGCTTTCAACACCATAGACTAATTGGCGGAAATACGTTTGATAGGTTCTAGAATATATTATCCTATATTTGCATGACCTCACTGCACGTTTCATGTCTGACCATTCTGTGCGCATATATCCGATCCCTTGTAAGGGGTTGACGAAAACCTGGTCGCCGGGGAGCTGATGTATTGATATGTGACAGACCCCCGCATATACCAATGCTAAACCTTGGTTCAACTGAGGCTGCATAATACACAGCATCTAGGTTGAATAAAGATATGCATGTAATACGTTCCGTGTGAGAGGCCAAACTTAATCGTGAACAAGCTCCTTTGGTAGCAGGTAGCGAGGACCCCACTATGCAGTGCGTGCCCCTCCAACCATGGTTACGTCACGTCACTGGCTTCTCTCAAAAGTTCGTGCTTTACACAAGGCTGCACTGCAACTTACACTCGATAAATCACCGCGTCTCGATTAGTAAGACCAAGAGAAGCGCTGAAGACGCGAAAGTAGTCTAGACTCGACTAGCATGAAGCTCCTCAAGAGCCAGATTGAACAGAAAACCGGCGCTGGCTTCGTGACCCTGCTGCCGGAGGAGGCAGAGGACATGGTACGAGCAGGAGAAAATCGTCAGGGTGTGGCATACTAATCTGGTCTGCAGTGGCACGCATACAACCTCATACAAGAACATGATCAGATACGAGCAAAAGCCGTACGTCGCGTATCGAAAGTATCGGAAACCGGTTCCACATCATCACAACGGGTCGCGCTCGATCTCACCATCACCGTCACGGCCACAGACTTTGATATCGGGTCGGAACAACTCCACGTGTCTGGCCGCGTCGCAAAAGAAAACGAGTACGTTAAACTAGGGCAACATCACACGCTTGACTTGGAGCTGAACCGAAAGTTCACACTGGAGAAGGCAGATGGCTGGGACAGCGTGGCGCTCGAGCAGCTGAAAGAGGCATGCAACTCGTCGAGCAAGGCAGAACTCTGGTCTGTTGTTCTAGATGAGGGCACCGCGAATATATGTATGATTACCGAGCATCAAACCATACTGCGACAGAGAATCGAGGTGTCTGTGCCGCGAAAGCGAAAAAACGGCGTAGATGGACACAACAAAGGCATCGACAGATTCTTCTCTGTGACACTAACCACTCTTCTCCGGCAAATGGAGCTTGCAAGCACCGCCCAAGGCAAAACGCTGCCAGTGCTACTAGCCAGCCCAGGCTTCGTAGCTACAGCTTTCCTGGCCTACATCAAGGCGGAAGCGACGCGAACGACCAACAAGAAACTCATGGCGCTCATCCCCACGATAACCATTGCGCACTCATCCTCGGCACACGTTCATTCGCTAAACGAAGTCCTCTCCTCCCCCGCCGTGACAAACAAACTTTCCGACTCGAAATTCGCCCGCGAAACAGCCCTCATGGACCAATTCAACACTTTGGTCCGACTCGACGACGGTCGCGCTTGGTACGGCCCGCGCGAAGTAGAACGCGCAGTCGCCAAGGGGGCAGTCGGACGCGGCGGTGGCGTCCTCATGATCAACAACCAGCTTTTTCGCTCACAGAACGTACAGGAACGCAGGCGCTGGGTCAAGCTTGTCAATCAGGTCCGCGATGTAGAGGGCGGAGAAGTCCGCGTTCTAAGCTCGCTGCATGAGAGTGGAAAGCGTCTAGAGGGCCTGGGCAATATTGCTGCTATCCTGACGTATCCACTTGAGGATCTGGACGAAGAGGATGCGGATGATGCCGTAGGCGAAAATGGAGAAGAAGGCGAAATGATCATTTAGGCTGAAGCGCATGTAGCGCGTTAGCAATTGTTGCCTTGTTCTTGCCCGCGACTCACGCAAGCAACCCACATTACCGGCCCGGCGTCTTTTTTTTCCCCTTCCCCTTCTTCCTTGCTGCAATCCTTCTTTTCTTCGTATCCATGGAGATTACAACACCAACACAACCCACACCAACACCAACATCATATAGCGCAAGATACCCCACAACCCGGTTTCATCTAGAATTGCACGAGAACCACAAGAAGAAACAAATACTCACCACAAAAGAATTTGCAAAAACTTTACAAGTGACAAAACGTGAAGAAGGAAATAATTATCGGCGTTGCGCAATCTACCCGGCCTACAATAAGACAGACGAGCGTCTTTTTTTTGGCGTCGATTCTTTTACCCTTGTGCAAATGGTCTGTTCTTCCGGTTCTGTTCTGCTTATTTATCCGTGTAGATGTGTGGATGACCCGTATGATGACCTTGGCATATGTATACGGTGTATGACATACGGTCATCGGTCCTTGTAAACTACCACCACCCATTGGTCCGTCATCAGGATACGTAACTCATTTTTCAGGTATACAAGATTTGGAAAAGAAAAGAGCGAAGAAGAAAAAAGGCAGAGATGCCTTGCGGACGAATACATGTGATGATGGTGTTTGATTATTGTTATTGTATGAATATGTCTATGTGCTCTCTAAATCTAGAGATTACTTGCAAAACACAAGTCACACGAATAAAGTTTTGATAGCATGACTGATGTTTGTACCTACAACTTCGCAGCACTCTGTTTGCCCAATATCTCATCTCTCCGCCTAACATCCACATCCCTTGGACCCTCCTTCTTAAACTTTGTCGTAACGACCCACTCCCTGAGGCCCTTTCTGTTCTGGTCCTGCTCTTCTACTTCCTTGCCAGGTCTATCCAGCACCAAGACCGCAGTGTACTTGTCTACACCCCCAACCCCGTCCTGACCGCTTTGTCCGTACTCGCCTTTGCCCAAAACGTGAGGTGAGATGCAAGCCTCTGCAAAGGAAACCTCTGGTGTACCGTCATAGACGCGGGGTTTCTTCAGGAAATCCATACATTTGTCCCGCTCTGCTTGGAGCTCGGAGAGGGAGGGCGTGGGCGATGAGGGAGAAGTAATGCTGGAAGCAAGGTAGGGGGACAGCAGCAGCGTGAGGATGAACTGCGGCGGAAAGAGGATTATTCTATTTTGGCGCGCAAGATCGATCCATTTGTTTGGGGGCAGAAAACGCGCTGCGGTATGCTCAATACCTCCATCATGCGTCGGCTTCGGAATCACAATCTCATCCTCCTCTCCCAAGCCCGACGATGGCGCGGTGGCTTTGGGAGCAGCGCGTTTGGTAGGCGATGTGGATCCAAGAGGAAGGAAGTAAATGTACATTTGCGTTGTAAAGCGCTTTGGTACGTTGCCAGGTGTTACCCATCGTGTAAAGGGAACCAAAGCATCCGTGTCCGGCACGGCGCCCCAAGTGTTCAATAAGTGTCCAAACTTCACCTTGCCGCTGTGTACATCTTTCCTGCCTTGTTCCCTCTCTTCGTCGCTTATCTCAGTGAATAGTTTCCCCGTCTTGCTGCTTTTAGCAAGTAAGATACCGCATTCCTCAAATGTCTCGCGCACGGCTGCCATGCGGTATGCCGGTCCATCTCGATGTCTGGCTAGGTCATTTACATCCGGGATCTCGCCGTCATGAGTCCTGGACAGAGCGCCGCCGGGGAAGACGTGTGCGGAGGCAAAGCTGGACGCTTTTGAGACACGGTGCAGGAGGAGAATGTGGTTTGTGGGCGATATTAAGAGCACACTGGTACGTAATTAGCATGCGGATACTGGGACTTCAGTACAAAATGGGATACATACCTCGCGCTTGGCCGTGGGACTCCTGGAGTCTTCGTGTGCGTCTTGGACGGCTGATGATCTGCGGGCGTAGACATGTTGAGCGTCTGGAGGCTGTTCCTTACAGACAGCTTGTTTCTAAGATACAAGCCTATTGGCAATGTAGGAGCAGGCCGTGGTTGCGATCGATACCTGAGATGACAGTGACACGACAACAACCGTAAAGATTGATTGAGAAGTCGGGGGAGGCCCAGGTTAATAGACTTGGTATTGGCCAAGAAATAAAGCGTTACTGAGCACAGCTTTGGCATAGTTAGCCACCAATCGAGGCAGCAGGAGCAAAGAGGGCGTCATGGCCGGCAACGTGTAGAAGGGATGGGTGGACGCGCGGGGAGATGCCGAGGTTACAAAACAACCCACCGACTGAACTGGCGTTGTTATCTAGGCAGGCAAAAGTCGAACGAAACACATCAACAACTTTTGGCAGCGTCTCTCACACTGCAGGAGATATGTCGTGTACATCAAATGTGAACAGTGTTCGTGGTATCATTGCTTTTGGCCTATCCGTTGCTCCATAGTATAACCCATCAATCATGTCCGCGTGTCACATGTCTAAGAATGAGGGAAGAAAGTAATCCCAACCTACCACAACTAACGCCCTACCAATGCATTTCTTACACCACTCACGAGCATTGCCTAAGAGTAAAGCTTCTTGTCAAAGCTGTGTAGGCCATGTACGTTGCCCTCGGCCTGTGCACTGGCAGTTCGCAGCTCGAACCTTACAGTGCCATTGTCGACACCCTCGTGGAGTTCCGCAAGGCTCTTGATGCCAATATCCTGTAGTGAATGCTGGACACCAGCCATCAAGTAAGGAACGAACTTGGTGATGGACCCACGGTCTTGAACAGACCCAGAAACACCCTGGGCAACCAAGACACGATCGCCTTCCGAGAAGTAGCGCGCAGTACCAGCATTGCTGGCCTTGGAGTCTGCGGCCCCACCGCCAGCCTTCTTGTCTTCCATGGCAGCAATACTGCCCATACCACGGTAAGCCTTGACAAGCTGGCCATCACGGCTGACAAAGTACTCTCCAGGAGACTCGGTGGTGCCAGCCAGGAGACCACCCATCATAACAGCTGATGCACCCATGGCAAGGCCCTTGACAATGTGACCGACATTTTGAATGCCACCATCCGCAATGCACGGTACGCCAAAGCGCTTAGCAAATGACGTGACGTTGTATACCGACGTGGCCTGTGGGCGTCCAACAGCCATAACCTCCTGAGTAATACAGGCACTTCCGCTGCCCATACCGATACGAAGGCCATCAGTGCCGGCTGCGATGAGCGCAGCAGCCTGCTCGCGAGTGACGACATTTCCAGCAATCACGTCGAGCTGAGAGTATGTCTCCTTGATGTACTTGATCATCTCAATCTGATACATGCTGTTTCCCTGGCTGCTGTCGAGAACGACAATGTCAAGACCGGCATCCACGAGCTTCTGCAGACGGATCTTGTCCTCTGGGCGGGTACCGATGGCAGCCGCGGCAATCAGCTGCTTTGAGTGAGGGAGCTTAGACGCTAGTGGAAAGTTGAGGTTCTTCATCAAGTCAGATCGCGACAGGAGCGCAATCAAGTTGAAGCTCTCGTCAACGATGGGAAGCTTTCCCTTCTTGGACTTGTTGAGGATATCGTTGGCCTCCTTAAGCTCCACACCGTGGCGAGCAGTGACGAGGTCGGTCGACATGACGGCGGTGACTGGGTCTTCGAGCTTATCGTGGAACTGGATGTCTCGAGGTGTGATGATACCGACAAGCTTGGATCGAAGAGTGCCGTTTTCTTTGCAAAGTATTAGCATTTGAGTTCCCAAAGCCTATACAAAACAAAACAGCAGTGGAGCAATTCAGGGATATTTTTTTCCACAGCACGACGGAATCGTTGCGGATGAACGAAAGTTAAAAATAAAAGGTAATCATCATGATGCGAGTACGGGGTAGAAAGTTTGGGGTCTAGCTTACCGGTGACAGGGAAGCCTCCGAACCCCCACCTCTCCTTGAGTGCCTTGGCCTCTCCAACAGTGGTAGTGGGAGAAATGACAACCGGGTCGAGAATGAAGCCGTTCTCAAAGCGCTTGACCTTGCGCACCATCTCGGCCTGGTCATCTTGAGAGCAGTTGTGGTGGATCACACCGAGGCCTCCAAGAAGCGCGATGTGAATGGCCATGTTGTGCTCGGTAACAGTGTCCATGGGCGAGGAGACGAAGGGTGTCTTGAGGGAGATGCGCTTCGTGATTGGGGTGTCGAGGGCGACTTCGGCGGCAGGGAAGCCTATGGCATGTTAGGATGCTGTACGAATGCCTATCGCGCAACCGAAGCCCTAGTATACGATCTACAGCGCTCGCGAACTGTACGGTTCACTGCCGAGGCAGCAATCCCGTGGGTGACGTGTTCCAGCTCAAAAAATGACATGCGGCAAATGCGAGGGCAACGCACCGATGTACCCAGGAAGCATGAGGAAGTCATTGTAGGTAAGACCACCGTTCTTCTTGGAGTCGATGAGCGTCTTGACGTCAATGCCATCGCGCTCTGGATACTCGTTCTTGAGAATGTCAAGAGCCTTGGTGTGGTCCAGAGCGTCGGAAGCCGTGTTGGTCATGGCGTCGCCGTTGGAGATGGGCATTGTGAGAGAAGGAAAGGCTTCTCTATGGAAGAAGAAAGGGGTACAAGGGGTATCACTAGAGAGACAGGCCGTTGTTCTTTGGAAAAAAAGGACACTGGCCGGGGAAAGTTGCGAGCTTTCCCAAGAGAAAAAAGCGAAAAAGTTCAGTCGGGCGCGAAAGAATTTCAGTGGGCTCGGTTCGCCAAGGATTACGTATCAGGTGACCCCGCCTTTTAGCGTGTCCGCGACCGCGTCGAAAGCGGCAATGTTGATGGTGATGGGGAAAAGAGGATAGTCAGCGGATGCTCAGCGGATGCCAGTGCGCATACATTTGACGTTATCCAAGGGGAGCGCTAGCATCGAGTCGGGGTGTGGCCGTTGACCGTGCAAAGATGTCGTGTTGCAGGTGGCCGTGGCGGCAACGTACGGTCCGTCCTTGTCGCCCTACAGTACAGTGCAGTCAGTCGGCCGCCCACAGCCATTGCGACGATACACGTACGAAGCGGTGCATGCGCAGGCCTGGAGGGAGCGAGGGAGCGAGGGAGCAAGCTAGAGTCTGCACGCCGGGTGGTGGCATACACGTGATGCGACGCCACCGGCTAGGCGTCTTTGGGGCTGCAGATGTCCCCGCCGCCCCGAGGGGGTGGTCAACAACAGGAAAAAGCAAAGGACAGAGACAACAGCAGGACATCGAGGCCCCCCCAAGATGCGTGCCGGTACATAACGTGAGGCGAGGCGGGAGATTTTCGTGGCGTTGGCGTGGGGCTGGCAGCCGGTGGCCTGCCCAGGTGTCAGGTGTGGCGTCCTCGATCCACGTTACATCGTTGACTCGACAACAGCACTTCCAGCCCGAAGTAAACACGGCCCTAAAGCTTTGGACACGAGCAGAGTCCGCGCTCAATTTTGACGCCGCCGTCCTTCATCTAGTATACCCAATTTCGCATTCCTCATTACTTTCTTTGCCCGTGCAGAGTTAAGTCGCGCGCTTGGTCGCAGGGCTCTGGATTGCTGCTTGATCTTGCTCGACATCCTTGTTTTTACGGCAGGCGCACCCATATCTCTTGTAATTATCGTGGGCCTCCATGCCGGTCGGCTGAGCCTCCACCAACACACACCCCTCAGCTCGCTGTTCTTTGTTCTGTACGACACATGCTGCGACCGCCGCGCTCGCCATGAGTTACCTCACTACACCCCGGACGAGACTGGGCCATCCATCGACAGCGCCTTCCCCGCTGCGCCAAACCTCGACAGCCTCCAACGGCTCCTCCAACCACTCCGCCCAATATCCTCCGAGCCGATCGAGCACGCAGTCCAGCAATGCGTCGGGCGGGTTTGCGTCGTTGGGCGGGCATCGCCGCGGCTTGAGTGAGGCTACGGCGCTCTCGCGGCCGCGCTCAGAAGACTACTTTGGATCGGGGGATACTGACCCTGGGGACACATACTCTAGCATGCGCAAAGCGTTGCGGCCACTGCAGCAGGCCCCTTCGAATCCGCCCTCGCCCGAAAAGATCTACCGGTCCCCAACCGCCTCGAACCCGCCTTCTCCCGAAAAGCTATCACGACCACCCACTTTCTCGAACCCGCCATCGCCCGAAAAGCTATCACGACCGCCAACATTCTCAAATCCACCCTCGCCCGAAAAGCTTCTGCGGCCATCTACAGCCAGCCCAACCCGTAGCAGTAGTCACATGCGATCGCATAGTATCGAGAACATCTACTCTCCGTTCGATGGCACAGTCTCCCCGCCATCGAAACCGCGTCCACTATCACTGGCTGTGTCCCGAAACGACTCTGTACGCGCGCCCACTCGCGATCACTCGTCGCGACCCTTGTCAACTCATCTGGAACGGCCGGAACTTAAGAGCTTTCAAAAGTCGTCTACCCTGCATCTGCGCACTCTGTCCAAGTTTGCCGAGGCAGGAAACGATGAGGACTTTGCCATCAAGTCCCCAGAGCAGCAGGTTGTTGGTCTCAATGGGCGAAGGAGGCTGCAGAGGACCGATGCCGATCGGGGGAAGAAGACGGCATCTACATGGTCGAATCGGAACTGGATGGACCAACAGCGACAGTTCCTGCAAGCGTACGAATACCTTTGCCATATCGGAGAAGCCAAGGAGTGGATGGAGGATATCATCGAGACCGATCTTCCGCCTGTGGTAGAGCTGGAGGAGGCATTACGCAATGGTGTCACACTGGCCGAGATTGTTCAGGCCATCAAGGGACAGCCACTGCGCATTTTCCGTGACCCCAAGTTGCAGTATCGGCATTCGAACAACTACGCGCATTTCTTCAAGTTTTTGGGTGAAGTGGAACTTCCCGATCTGTTCCGCTTTGAGTTGGTCGATCTATATGAGAAGAAAAATGTCCCAAAAGTCATCTATTGTATACACGCCCTGTCGTGGCTATTGTTCCGAAAAGGCATTGTTGATTTCCGCATCGGTAATCTGGTCGGTAAACTCCAATTCGAAGATCACGAGTTGGAGGCTACACAGAAGGGCTTGGACAAATCTGGCGTTAGTATGCCTAATTTCTCTGGCATGCAAGCAAACTTTCAGGTAGAGCCGGAGCCGGAGCCGGAGCCAGTGGAGTCGGAAGAAGATCGCGTCGATCGCGAACTAGCGGAGAATGAAGATACCATACTAGATTTACAGGCACAAGTACGGGGTGCACTAGTAAGAATACGCCTTGGGATGCTGATGCAGGAGCTCTGGGACCATGAGCACCTCATAGTCGATCTACAAGCGCGCATTCGCGGTGACTGGGCCCGGCAGATTTCCCAGTATCGATTGGACATGCGACGTTTTGCCGTCACCTTACAAGGTGCTGCGAGAGGATTTCTACTTCGGTCCAAGCTACGGGGCGAAGAGCAGTATTGGCAAGACAAGGAGTGCCAGGTGCTGAAGGTGCAGAACCTCTTCCGTGGGCGCAAAGCGAGGGCGCAAGTTCAGTACACCAGGTCGAAGATCGAGCAACACGAGCATGGTATACGGCAGTTCCAAGCGGCAATCCGAGGAGCATTGGAACGAATGCGCGTATGCGATCGATACGAGCAAACGCGTGATACCGAGCCATCCGTCGTAAACGTTCAGGCTATGATTCGTGGTGCTCTTCTTCGACTCTACGTAGATCGGGAGTGGGCCGAGCTTCAACAATATGAAGCTCAGATCGTGCAGCTCCAAGCCATGTCACGAGCTATGCTTCTTCGCCAATCCATGCACACTGAACAAGAAAATCTTCGTCCGATTGAATCCATGGTCACGTCTCTTCAATCCATCGCACGAGCAATGCGCATCCGCCAGTCCCTGCGTACGGAGCAGGAAGGCCTCCGCCAAAGCGAGGCCATGATCACTCAACTACAGTCCGTTGCACGAGCGATGCTTATTCGCCAATCGAGGCGTACGGGACAAGAAGGCCTTCGCCAAAGCGAAGCCATGATCACTCAATTACAGTCCGTTGCACGAGCGGTGCTTATTCGCCAATCAATGCGTACGGAGCAAGAAGGTCTTCGTCAGAACGAGTCCATGGTCACTCTTTTACAATCTGCCGCGCGAGGTCTCCTCGCTAGAAGCAAGAATGCAGCAATGCAGGAGAAGCTGGTAAGCACCAATGTCAATTGGTCTGGTCTTCAGTCTCAAGTTCGTGCCAATGTGTTGAGGGACTCTGTCAAGCTGATTCAAGAGGCACTCCAAGCCGAAGTGCCTCAGATCATTGATCTACAAGCCGTTGCAAGAGGAGGAAAGATGCGTTCTGAAGTTACTGATATTCTTGCGCAACTTGATGGCCAAGAAGTCGCTGTCCGTTCTCTCCAATCAGTCATTCGTGGTTTTCTTTCGCGACAAAAGCACTTTTCTGATCTCAAGGCACTTCAGGCACAGAATACGACCATCCTCGATCTGCAATCAGCTTGCCGGGGATTTATGCAACGCCAACGCACGTACGAGACGCTGTGCGAGCTGAATGCGCAAGAACCTGAGACGGTCGATCTTCAAGCTGTCGCACGTGGTATGCTCTTCCGGATGCAGATTGGTCTGCAGCTCGGTCAAGTAGAGGAGCACGAGGAGGCTATCGTTGAGCTACAGACCATGGCCCGTGGCTTAATCATTCGACAAAAGTTTGCCGAAAAACAGCAGTTCTACAAGGAGAATATGGAGAAGGTAATCAAAGTACAAAGCTTCATCCGTGGACGACAACAGGGTGAGGCGTACAAGAGCTTGACTAGCGGAACCAACCCTCCCGTTTCGACAGTCAAGAACTTTGTGCATCTCCTAAATGACAATGACATCGACTTTGATGAAGAGATCGGTAAGTTGCTCTTCTACGATTTCCAACCACACTCAACTAACGCGATTGCAGAGTTTGAGCGACTACGCAAGACCGTAGTACAGCATGTACGACAGAATGAGCTCGCCGAGCAGTACGTCGATCAACTCGACATCAAGATCGCGCTGCTCGTTAAGAACAAGATTACTCTTGACGAAGTTGTCAAGCACCAAAAACATTTTGGAGGCAATGTCGGAACACTACTCAGCAGCAAAGACATCTCGTCAAAGGACCCCTTCGACCTCAAAGCTCTCAACAAAAACTCGCGTCGGAAGCTCGAGCAGTACCAGGAACTTTTCTTCGTTCTACAAACCCAGCCCCAGTATCTAGCACGGCTATTTAGGCGGATTCGGGAACAAGGTCTGGCTGATGGGGATACTAAGCGCATCGAACAGCTGACTATGAGTCTGTTTGGTTTGGCCCAGAAGCGCAGGGAAGAGTACTGGCTACTAAAGCTCCTAACAAGGTCTTTGAAGGAGGAGATTGAGGGCTGTGCGTCGCTGCACGAGTACCTTCGCGGCAACTTCTTCTGGACTAAGCTGTTCGCCAACTACATCCGGTCACCACGGGACCGTAAGTTTCTCAAGGAGGTCCTTGGAACAGTCATCCGCGAGAACATCATCGAAAATGAGCATCTGGACCTAGAGAGTGACCCCATGCAAATCTACCGCTCAGCAATCAACAACGAGGAGCTACGTACCGGTCAACGAAGTCGTCGTGACCCCAACGTTTCGCGTGATGTAGCCTTGAAGGATCCTGAGACGCGTGGAACTTTCATTCACAACCTACAAGATTTGCGAGATGTGGCTGACCAGTACTTCTCCATGTTTGAGGAGGTTCTCCACCGCATGCCCTACGGTGTACGATACATTGCACAGCAAATGTTCGAAGAGCTCCGCCTGAAGTTTCCTTACGAACCGCAAGAGCAGCTTCTGCAAATAACAGGTCATTGGGTGTGGAAATCGTACGTCCAACCGGCGCTATTACAACCTCAGCACTGGGGTGTGGTAGACCGCGGGTTGTCACCAGTCATGAACAGAAACCTCGGTGCTGTTGGTAAGGTGCTGAGTCAGATTGCGGTTGGAAAGCTCTTTGGTGGGGAAGATATTTACCTACAACCACTTAACAGCTACATCACCGAGGCCATTGACCGTCTGCAAGATATCTGGTCGAATATGATCAACGTTCGTCCTGCAGAAGCTCAGTTTGAGATTGACGAATTCAACGACCTCTTCGCCAGGACAAAGCCAACTCTCTACATCAAGCTCGCCGATGTCTTCGCCATCCACAACCTTGTCATCGACGATCTACAGAGCCTGTGCCCTTCGCAAGACGATCCCCTTCGTGAGGTCATTCGCGAGCTCGGTAGCGCTAAGAACAACGAGAACGAGTTGTTACATGTTAGCGCCAATGAAATCACCTTGACTCTCAACCCCAAGTACCATGAACAAGAGGGTAAGTAGCTCTGCTTTCATATCGTTGATCTTTGCTGACATGTCTAGACCCCGACGCCGCGATCAAGTCGCTCTTCATGGAGACTAAGCGATATGTGCTCTACATCATCCGTGTTCAGACAGGCGCGAACCTTACGGAAATAATGTGCAAGCCTGTCACCCCAGAGGATGAAGACCGTTGGGACGCGCTTGTCCGCGAAGAAATTGTCGCACAACGAAAAGATCGAACACGGAAACAAAACAACGTAGTCCGCTCCTCAGCTGCTTCAACCTACACGACCGACATGGCCTCCAACTCCGTCCTCGATCTTGATTACCCCACACTCAAGCAGTACTGTCTCGAAAACATGGTGCAGCTCCAACGCGCAGGTCGCATCACCCACACCAACAACTACCAGGATCTGCTTAACGCCATAGCCCTCGATATCCGCACCAAGCACAGAAGACGTATACAACGCGCCAGGGAATTGGAGGGTGTGCGCACTACTCTAGCGGCGCTAGACGAGAAGGCACACTTCCTTGAATCCCAACTTAAATCCTACAACGACTATATCGAGCAAGCCATGGTCACACTCCAATCAAAGAAGGGCAAGAAGAAGTTCCTCCTCCCCTTCACCCGTCAATACAACCATCAGCGTGAACTCAAAAACAGTGGCCGTGAATACCGCTTCGGCTCCTTCAAGTACTCTGCCCGCAACCTGGCCGAAAAAGGCATACTGATCTCGTGGTCTGGATACCACGAGCGACAGTGGGACCGCCTCGACATGACAATCTCGAGTAACCAGACGGGCATCTTTGAGATTCAGGGCTCTCAGGGTTCAATGATGATCCCGGGGGCGTTTGCAGAGGTGCCGCTCGATGGGTTGCTACAAGCGCAGTTCGACAATCACCAGTTTATGAACTTGTTTGGTGATGGTGGACGGGGCGCGGCGGCAGGCGAAGGTGTGGCGCGCGTCAATGTTAATTTGTTCTTGCACTTGATTTTCAAGAAGTTTTACCGCGATGAATAAAGCGGGGTTGGTAAGATGATGATGACGATGTTTGGAATGGGTTATTGCGATGATAGATATACGGATTGGACCATGGGTCGGGCATTACGGGGTGTTTTGATGGTGTAAATTACGGGCAACTGGTTTACCTTTTTTTTGTTTCCTGTCGAAAGGGAGGCTGGCCGGTTGTGGCGGTGTTCTTCTTCTTCTTCCCGGGAACGGCTTGCTTTCACAACTCGCCCTTTTTCTTCATTTCCTTCACGAACCAACCATGATGATGATGATTCCTGTCGCTTTCTGACGACGGCTATTTTTTTGGTTTACTTGTTCAAATACCATATGTAAGGATTTCAACTGTGTGATGATTAATTGATTGATTGATTGGTTGACCCATGAATAGCATACACAGAGATATTATGTACATATATATTCTACCCAAAAAAAAGAATCTCATCCACAATCCTGCTGTCCAACACAGAATTCTATTCCTCACTGCTCCTCCCTAAGCCTAAACACATACTTGACCGCGCTCGCCTTTCCATCCTTTAGATTCCTCAACGCAGTCTCCACGCCGTCCAACCCACCCGGCACAATCTCGTACGGATGGCCAGTAAACCAGCCGTCGGCAAGCCCCTTGGCCATGTACCGAAACATGACAAAGGCAAAATCGCTATGCTCTGCATGCGCCACCGACACACTCGTGACACTCTGCTTGACAGTGGCAGGAATGCCCTCGTACTTGATGCCCGGCAGCACGAGAGCAATATGGCCGTCTGGCTCGAGGACCTGGACGATATTCGTGTAGGAGCCATGTTCGCTAATGGCGTCGTAGGCATAGTATAACTTTTGGCCCTTGAGCGCAGCCTTGATGCCCTGCACAACGGCGTCGTTGCCGTTGCGATAGTCGACTATCGCATCGCCTTTGCTGCTGTCCAGCAGCGTTTCCACATACGGCGCGCCGCGGCCTGCAACGGCGATGATGGGATGCAGGTTTGCGCGCTGGGCGAGCTTGATGGCAAAGGCGCCGACGGCACTGGCGCCGCCGTAGACGACGAGTGGACACTGTTCTGTGGCTGGCTTCCAGGGGTCAGGGAGACCCATACCCTGGTGCAGACCGACAGCTGCTGTCATGGCGGCCAAGGGGATAGTAGCAGCAGTTTCAAACGACACGTCTTTTGGGATGTGGAAGGTAGTGTGAGCAAGGCCTATTGCGTACTCTGCATAAGAGCCACCGGGGGCCAGCATCTGGTGGAAAGAGGCAACGCGGTCGCCGGGCGAAAACTCGTACACATTGGCGCCGACGCTGTGGACTATGCCGGCTATGTCGTCGCCTTGGTTCACGTCCACTGCCATCTTTATAAAGGGGATTTTCCTGGTGAACTTTGTTAATCGACACGAGGGCCATTGCAGCATCTTGTTTGCGAGAGCAGGAAAATAAACGGGAATACCATTTCCCACTTACCAGTCCTTGGGGTTGCTTCCACTAACTACCACTTTGATGATGACTTCGTTGGGTCCTGGCGAGGGGATGGGCACATCCCTGATGGTGACCTTGAGATCCTGTGCGACTGTTGCCTCCTTCATATTTGTATTCTTTTGTAGATGACTCTTTGTTGTAACGTTGGTTGGCTTGGTCTTCCCATAGGATGGATAGTAGGCAATACACTTGAAACGGCAACATTTTTATACCTCAAAACTAGGTCTTCCTCTTGGCCGTTTCTTCCGCTACATTTCGTCCGCAGAATACCCAGACTCCATCACACCATGACAGGTGTCTGGATTGAAAATCAATGATGAATGTGGGGTAAACGGTAACTCGATGACGTTACTCTCCAGTAGTAGTAGGACCGAAGAATGCGGCCGAGATTCGCCGATTTCTAGCATGCCCTTGATTGCTATGGAACATATTCTATTTAGTTTGTTCATTGAGAGAGTAGTCAAGCTGATGGTTGCAATATCGGTTGTGGGCTCATTATATCTGAGTTCGCGTGTGTAATACACGCCGTGATGAATGAATAAGAAATGTTGAAAATCTCCACAGAAAACAAGATGAGACATGGTGATGACTTTGAAGATATACTATAAACACAGGGAGTATACAATGCAGCGTGAAACAAAAAGAAAAAACACGTCTAAACACTGCCATAGGCAGAACGTTAATCCAAACGCCATTCCATCCTATCATTAACGCTTCTAGACAGGAAGTTTCGTAGGTTTAAGAGACTTTGAAAAAGCCCTATGACGCCAAACGCCAATCAAATGGAATCGGGGAGAGACGAGATAGCAAGAAGAAAAAGGCGTTAAAACCCCCAGCGATATCTTCTCCAATCTCCTGATCAAATCCGTCAATACGAGTGGTCGATCAACGCCAGACACTCTTAGAGTTAGGCATTAGACTACCTCTCTGCGACGAATTGCTGATAACTCGCACATGCGCACGCATATTTGAGCCTTGTGGTGCTTCCCGCGGTCGATCGTCACCAACATTGGCCACCGTAGTGCGTCTTACAGCAGCCTTCATGATGGGTTGAACCCGCGGGCTGAGTACGCTATTCTTCCAGTCAGCATCGTGGTTGGACTTGACCATGCGACGTGCCGCACCCGCCGACAGAAGAGAATTCTCATTAGGCGGACTACCAACGGTTGCCGCTGTTGGACTACGACGCCGTTGAGCACGGCTGATAGGCACCGAACCCCCGTTCGTTGATGAACGCCTCTTCATAGCATGCCCAATCTGGCGGGCATCTGCGGCTGTCCACTTCTCCTCCTCTGAACTGGAGTGGCCACTGTTGCCTTCTGCGGCATGGTCTGAGGAAGTACTTTCTACATTGCTCAACGCCGAGGTACGCATGTTGCTACCAATCTCGCGCAGGGGCGATGCGTTGTCAGAGTCTGAGGTGTATGAATTGTTGACGCGGGAACCAGGTGAGCCATCCGAGCGTTTGGAGAGTGCGCCGAGTGCGAATCGTGACGAGCCTTTGAGGTCAACAGAGGCCTTTGGCGGGGTGGGTATAGGCGAAGAACCACCCGAGTCATATGTTGGTACCGGAATACCTGTGGAAAACATTGGTGGTGGCCTGGCTGGCTTCGCCGGCGAGCTTTGGAGGGGTTCTGGCGTCTTTTGGAACTCAGCGAGGGTTCCGTTTTCCGTATCGTCCCTCCAACGTACACCGCGTTTGGCTTTGGATGGCGACTTCTTCCTGGCCGGGGAGAACTGAACCCCCTTTTTGATTGCCCCCCCTAGGACCTTCTTGCGACGTGGCGATGCTTTCACGGGTGACGCAGTAAGGTGCGAAGCGTCCGCTAGTGTTGGCAGCGCCAATGACCTCATGGGAGATGGAGCCATGATGTTTACGGGCTTTCTCCGCTTTGGTGTGCCCCTAGAGCTTGGTTGGAAGAATTCAGTTACCGGTAGACCGCCATCTGGCCGAATAGCTTGTGAAGTCGCATTTGTACACGAGTTCATAATCTTGGTGAGGAGCTTCCGTGCAGCTTCCACTGCCTCGGCCTCGTCCATCTGGGTGATCTGACTTAGAATTGTGACGGTCTCAATATGCGCCTGGACGAGCACTTGGACAATCGCCGCATCGCCTCCTCGTTCTTGATCCAATAAGGCATTGAGGACCTCGCGGTCGGCGTTTGACTTGAGCAACTCATACTCTCTTGTCAGATTGGCAGCATCGTGACCCTCTGTATTGCCGTCAATCTCCGCTAACCCCCTCAAACCAACTTGCAGCGCCGTGTCCATCTTGCTTGTCCAGACAGTACGTTCCAATCGTCGGTGACAGTGTTGGCGTGTCTGCTCGAGCTCCGCCGAGATGCCGACTGCGGTGTCTCTCATTGCTGTGATTTGCGGTGGCATCTCCTCGTGTTCCCGGACGTCCTTGACATTATCGAATGCAGCAATCCAGGACGAAATGAGTGAAATGCGCTTCTCAGCTTGCTTCAGTGTCTTGGACATGTTCATCCGCTCTTTGCGGTCAGGTTCCGAATCAGCATAAGCTTGGCGCAAGCGTATGACTGCATCTCTGAGAACCCCATCCTTCTTTTCGCTCTGCTTCTGGAACTTGACGAATGCACTACCCTCGAAGTCCTTTTGCTTCTTCATCAGCTCCTCAATCAGGTGGCGTTGCTCGTCAATCTTGACAAGATAGTCCTTCACGTGGCGGTTGACATTGTACACGTTCTTAGTGACCTTGGTCTGGATGTTCTTTGCACGGTTGGCGTATCGCAGGGTGTTCTGAGTCTCGTCGAAATGAGCGCTGGATGGACTGACACAGACAATCATTACAGTTCGACAGTTACCGCCGAGCGAGAACTTGAGCAAACGTGTGAGTTTGGAGTTACGGTACGGGATATGGTTTCGTTTCCGGGGGTCGCACAGGGCGTTGATACAGCTTCCCAAGGCAAGGAGAGACTTGTTGATGTTGGCACCTTCGGTCAAACGCTCCCCGCGGTTCTTTGTAGCGCTGGCTCGCTCACTGCCTGCCAAGTCGATGATACTCAAGGTAGCCATGGTGTGTGGTTCGTTGACGGAAGCGTTGCGGTCTTTGGAGGAGACGTTGATTTGGAGCACAGCGTGTGATCGCGACGAAGTTGCGTTCGCTTCGGTGGGGGACATGGTTCGGTATTCGTTGCCGCGGACAATCATGTCCATGACTTCCTGGACCTGCTCCTAATTAGTCTCTACGAGAGGCCGCATTCGCTACCCACTCACGTTCTGTGGACGATGGCTGGAAAGTCCAGCGACTGAGACGGCCTGGTTGGCATCCTCGCGCAGCATCAGAACCTGCTTGCTCCCGCCTTCTACCAGCAGATCGCGGATCGTCTCATTGTAGATTTCGAGGTAAGAGAGCGTGATCTCGGTCACCTTCTCCTCCTGCACTTCTTGGATCTTTTCGAACAGTTCCTGCATTGTCAAGAAGATGATGCCGGGTTGTTGTGATGTACCCCTTGTGACGAGTCAGTCTTGCGCAGAGCCCTGGAGCAGTCTACGTCAACATACGTGATAGTGTGCGTCTTTCCACAGCCCGTGGCGCCATATGCAAAGACAGTGGCATTGTACCCGTCCAGCACACTGTCCAGCAGAGGCTTGGTGGTTGCTTCATATACATCGGCTTGTGAAGTGGTGTCGTCAAAGACGCGGTCGAAAGCAAAAGTGACGTCTTTTGCTCGCTTGCCTTGGGGCCCGATTGTCGATCGTCCAAACCTCTGAACTGCGTTGTCTTCAGGAGGGTCGAATATCCTAGCATCATGTCAGCCCCTGGTACTCAAGACCGAGCAGCCCAATTAGCCTCACAAGCATTTCTCATCCATGACCTTGATGACAGGTCGGATACCCTTGTGTATCTTTGGGGTCGGCAGCCCCGCCAGCGAGCCATCGCCGAGGAACAGTGTTGGGTCGTCATTCCGCGTCACCTGCGCCGCCTCCCGGATTGTAAAAGGGCGAACTCGTACAGTGACGGAGATGGACGACGCGCCCGCGGCGGCCATGATTGGGCCCTAGAATTAGTAAAAGAAAGGATTGTGGGTTGCAAGTGCACAGCTTCAAAGAGCAGTGGAAAGAGCCGTAAAGGAGTGTGTGTATGTGTTGTGGTGCCGTCTGTTGTGCTCAATGACGACGATCCACTCCCGTAACTTCTGTTGTTGCACGCACGGCCACACAGTAAACAGACAGGGATCCAAAAGCGGAAACCGCGACCCTGACGCCAAGACCTAGGTGTTTCTCCCCACAATTTCCGACGTGGCGGCCATGGCTGGCCTCGTGCCCTCTAATTTCACCGGTTGGCTTGCTGATCCAAACTTCACCACACCACACCACAATGCACCACAACACGTGAAGCCACAACTAAGAGATGCGCATCTCATTTACTCAGGATCCTAACTATCAAAATGAAAATAAAAAGCCCCTCATGGGGAAAAAAAAGCACAGCCAAAACTCATCACCCCCTTAAGAGCACCTCCTCCACAAAAGGTCATCAGTGCAGAATACCAAAGGCCCCTGTACACTGAGCAAACTAGTCATGTTGCTGGGCCTACATCAACTCGCAATCAGCCATCTAACCCTTGGTGGTGCACTTCTGCCACTGGACGTACACAACTTGGGTGAACTTCAGGTCAGTAGAGTCGGTGGTGAGGAGACCAGTGGCGCTAGCGTTTGAGCTGGTCAGGCGGACCTGCGAGTTGATGTTGAGCAAGCCAGTAGTACCGCAGGGTGACCACACAACCGACGTGCTGTCGGCCTCGTCATGCTTGAGGTAGTCGCCGTTGACTGGTCCCTGGAATGTGTACTCGGTGCTGGTCTAGACCTAGTGTTAGGACCCGCTCTTTGCTAGTATGCTTTACACGGCATCTTACCTGAGCAGTTTGGCCGGAGAAGTAGTAGGTCGACTTCAGGGTGCCACTGACACCCTTCTGGATTGAAGAGTAGCCACGGTAGTCAGCCGAGAGGACAGAGTACTGGAAGCCTCCGGGGTAGTTGATGTCAACGTTGAGCTGGCAGTTCTTTCGCTGCTCGGTTACAGAAATGCCGGGACCAATCGAGGCAATGTATGAGTCGAAGATGAGTGTCACGATAGTCCTGTCGCTGCTGATCTGGGAGCTCATGGAGCCCTGGGGACAGCCGGTGCCTCCATAGCTGACACCGCGAATCGTGACCTGTATTTGTATGAGCTTGTTTTCTCCGTCTGGCCGATGAAGAGCAGGCATACCGAACCTGGTGGAGGAGCATCACCAAGCTCAATTGTGGGGAGAGCAGGGGCCACAGCTGCAAGAGAGAGGAGAGTAAAGAGCCACTTCATGTTGATGATTTAACGGGTGACTGTCGAAAGATATACAGTGAAGAGCTGATGAAGGAGGAGGTGATACCGAGAGTTGAAGCTGGGTGATGATCATACAAAGAGGAACATGAACCAGGTTATATACCGTCCATCTGCAACCTATTAATACCACATGTACAATAACCAGTCGGGTGGCACCACCCTTCCTGGCAGACACCACGTACGGCCGAAGAATACAGCAACTGCCAAGTCCCAATGGCAATATCGAGTACGGCTGAACCGGCGGGTCGCTTGTCTTCATAGGCCCAGAAGCATCAACACTGCTCAGGTGCGTTCGTGTTTTCTTACGAGGTGTAGTATGACTCCACTACGTTGCATCTGGAGCTGGCCTGGACGTTGAGCGCCAATATTTGGGGTACGCGATAGCGTTGTACTAACGTACATTCCGCTTCGGTATGCTGCGCCCACCCGCGTCAACGTGATGAGAAAAATCCATAGCGACCTTTGTAAACCTACTTTGACGAAGGTGATTGCTCAGTCTATGGAACCCTGCTATATTAGGGGCTTTTGTGTGGATGATGTTTGCCAATGGCATTGCTCTTGGTTCTGAGGCGTTTTTGTCGCCTGGGCCGATAGCTTCTAGATGGAAGATACGAATTCCGGGCTTGTACTTGGTAGAATGCATGGCTATCGTGTATCAGTTGACAGATGGGGTACTAGATCCTTCCCTTGGAAGCGAGTTGCATACTCGCTTGTACTTTGCATCCGAACTTCTCGTGGCCAGCCCAGGGGAAATAGATTGAATTTGAATGACAGCAGATATGATTTTCAAGGGTATAGAGCTCAGAATAGCAACACTGAGCCTGGGTGTTGAATGAAGACAGTCGATGAGACTCAGTGAGGAATGAGGGGTTCTCCGCAATCGCGTTAACTTTCATCTAACAGTCCCATATGTGATACAGCAACGGGAGAGAGTGCGGAAGACATGGCCGAAAAACGTGCCTTTTCTTGGTTGAGTGGCTTTGCTAGTAGATTATTGAGCATGGCTGGTCGTGGAGTCGAGAGCGCGACACAGTTCTTGGCGCGTAGATTAACCTTATATTAAAGCTTGTCGTTCCATCGGTGCTCGAGACCCTGTCGTAATCAATCTTAGCGAAGAAAATATCCTGCAAGGGCACATATGGAGTTGGCCATGGTAGGGTCAAGAACCCAAAAATAACTGCTGGAATGTTAGTTGCTGCGGATTGATGCACCTCGTGACATGGGACTAGGCTACGACTGCGGATGTATCGTATGAACTTGCACGACTACTGCCGGTTCAAGAGCACCAAGTGCAGCCGGCGTGAAGCTACAAGCCGGATAGATTGAGTCTTGATTACACATATCATGTCAGACCATTGCGACGAGTCCAGCCGGTCGAACCAGACGCAGAAGGCACGGCCATTGGACCGTCGAGCTGGAGACGAGTGTGTTGCTGTCTCCACTCTGTGTTGGTGACGGCGAGCGAGGAATATTCGCTACCATGGTGATAGTAATCGAGCCCGCAGACACGATAAAGGCCATGCGATGAGACTGGCATGAACGCAGGATCCGTGCCGGCCACCAGCATCTTTCTCAACCCCTCAACGAAAAATTGACCGAGGGAACCAGCACAGCAGCTCGACCCTCGGGTGGCTGAATCTTTTCTGCCAGATGCTTTTTGGGGTGCTTTCTGCTGATGATGGGGCTGGACGATTGAGGTTGGATGGTGCGACGAGCATGTTGCAGTATGGCAGAGACCAACCAGGTATTTAGAAAAGAAAAAAAGATATCTGGAGACAAGCCCGAAGGCCGAGATGAAAGGGCGCTCTTCGCTTTAGCTGCGACCGGGCCAGTGTTTGCGGTCACCGACATCCGGGTAAAAGAGAGTACTGAGCCAAGCGCGTTGTCGAGGCAGGCTGGAAGGCCAGGCTGATGCGAAAGGTACAGCGTGTTAGGTCAACACGGGGATGAAAACAACGGCATCCAGTCACCCCAGGACAGGAGAAGCGATGCAAGCAGGTGAGGATGTCGTTGCCATACGCCTCGACGTTCTTTTCGTATTCCTCGCTTCGGCACAAGTAGGTACCGCGACCCCGCCACCCATGTGGCTGAAGCTACCAGAGTGCCCTCGATTTGTAAGTCCCTCTCTCGATGTCATCATCGCCGCGGTCCATTTCCCCCCAGCGGCGAAACCTCCCAAAATCGCATAAACACAGGTCCAATCCGCACCACAGCTGTCCAAACCGCCCAACCTGAAGCTCCTCCCCACCCTCGTCCTGGTCTTCCTCTCCTATCTTTCCATGTCCTTTCTGACCAAACTCTTCCGTCCCTTCACCACAATGTCTAACGCGCCCGCGCAACCCATGACGGTGCCAGCCGGCGCGCAAACCGCCACTGTCGCAGCAGGCTGTTTCTGGGGCGTTGAGCACATGTATCGTCGCGAGTACAAGGGCAAGGGCCTGTACGATGCGCGCGTGGGGTACATTGGGGGTGACATGGAGAACCCGGGGTATAGGGCTGTGTGCAGTGGGCGGACAGGTCGTAAGTCTCTTCGCTCTTGTTTGCAATGTAACACGCGCAGAAGCTGACGGATTGGGTAGATGCCGAGGCATTGCAAGTAGTCTATGACCCCGAGAAAGTCACATATCGCAACCTGTTGGAATTTTTCTATAAGATGCATGATCCTACGACTGCAAATCGCCAGGGCCCGGATGTTGGCACTCAATACCGATCGGCAATTTTTTACCACGATGCCGAGCAGGAGAAGATTGCGAGGGACGTGACGGACAAGGTTAACAAGCAATGGTGGAAGGGCAGTGTTGCGACGGAGATTCTGCCAGCAGGCAAGTGGTGGGATGCGGAACAATACCATCAACTGTACCTGGACCATAACCCCGGTGGTTATGAGTGCCCAAGTCACTTTTTGAGGAAGTTCCCGCCGCTGGAGGACTAGGCTGAGCTGAGAAGAGAAGAGAGGAAGAGTAATTTTGAACATTCAACATAGAGCAATAGAATTCAGCCAATGTCTCACGGCGAAGAAAGTGTACTGGCTCAAGATCATGTTGGCGGTTTTGGAGCAATGTTGTTGATTTATTGACTACTCCTCAAGAGTACATCTTCATACAGCAACAAGAACAACAACTTTGCATATTTATGAAGGTGGTAGAACGTCAAAGGTGTTTGCAACCTCCTTCTCCCACGGCAAGCGGTCCTTGCCGTAGATCTCCGCACCAGGCTTGAAGTTCTTGACACCCTCGTCGAGCAGTCCGGTCCTCAGAACAATGTTGTCCAGACCGAGGGCTTCTTGGACGTGGTACACATGGGTGGTGCAGTTCTTGCAGTAGTACTAAGAAGCATTAGCATGAAGCTAGAGCCAGCGATTGCCGAGGAAAGGTGCAACGTACGCAGTGGACGCTCTTTCCAGAGTCACCCTTGTATGTGTATTTGCCCAGGTCGTCTCCCTTTGTGATCTTGAGTGCTTTGGCGGGAATGATTTGGTTGAGTGTGTAGGCTGAGCCAGAGAGGTCTTTGCAGGTGTTGCAGTGGCTAGTATCATGGTTAGCTTCCACTTCCACGGCGAGGAGTACATGCCATGCGATGACATCCGAGCAGACTGATGCAAAGACTAGCAAGACGACGTACCAAAGAATATGCGCCTGTTGATCCTGCTGCAGCGTCGCAGTAAACTCGGTCTGCTTGCAGTGGCAGTGCCCGGAAAAGTCGGTCATGTTGTCTAATCGGTCCTAGGTATGTCCGAAACAAGTAAAGAAGTTGGAATGGTGATGTGGAATGGACAACATGGTCCTCGAGGCTGCACAGCTTATATACCCGTCCACCCCTAGGACCCGCTGGGCTGCTCTCTCAATTACACTTTCCCTCCCCAGCCAGACCCAGACCCTATCAGAAGGCTCAAGCGGCCGCGTATCAGGAGCCAGTCACCATGATGCCCGATGCAGGTATTTGTCAGAGAAACAGCGGCATCGTGCATCATGGCACATGGCCCCTCAGGCGTGCACGCTTCGGGCTTTGAGATTCAGCGACAGGCGGGCCCTCCAATTGGATGGACAGACGGCAATACAGCAACCCATCTTTTGGATCCATTAGTCCGCGGCCATGCTCACACGCCATCCCGAGCTCGAGAGTGATTTGGAATGATGGGAGAGCTGTGGCCATTGAAGGTGGGGGAGGGGTCACGCCAAAAGAGCTTCGGGACGCAATCGGCATGGTGACGGCAGCGGGGCAGTCGGCAGCAGTAGCTCGCTCGATGCTGCGGCTGTGCGGGATGGGATTGGAGGGGATGGGATTGGAGGAGATGGGGTCGGAGGGGATGGGATTCCAAATGTCATGTCACGACAGGGCGGAAAGATGCAGCATTCGAGAATTGGAGCAAGCGCGTCCGTATGGACTGATGCTATCAATACCCCGATGTTTATTCCGTCTGTGCTTACAGAGTGGAAAGTAGCCTGCCGAATGTCTCTCTTCTTGTCCGATTTACTCCCAAGTCAGATTTCCCACCGCATATGCATTAAGCCAAACGCAAAACATGACAACGCTATCAACTCTATCCAATCGTCCTCACTCTACTTCGAGCAAGTCATATCGTCCGCCATGCTTGTCAAGGGCATCCTCCACTCTCTCCATAATAGCAAGCACTTTCTCCTCTTCTAACCTCCGGCCCACCACTTGCACGGCAACAGGCAGACCAGCCATCTTGTCAGCATCATAGTGCTTGTAGGCGCCTTGTGCCACACCATTCAATTTCTTTGCGTTAAAGGTAGAGGGCAGCGCGTCTTTGGTCGGATCGACGTGTGTTACTGGTATGATGCCAGCAGAGTAATCGAGCTGCACCCACTGTTAGCAAGAGATCAAGAATGTAAGAACAAGACAGCACTCGCCAAGTTGAAGAGAAATGTGTATCCACAGCTACTGACTGCGTCGTGCATTCCACCATGCGGCACAGCAGGTGTTGCGTTTGGTGGAGTGAGCATGACATCCATTTTGGCTTCCTCGGCCCACCACTTGAAGAACTTTGCCTTGAATGCTTCACGCTTGAAAGCAAGCTGCCAGTACTCGGTCGTGGACTTGGGGTGCCAGCTTTGGAGTAGACCGGCCCATATGTCATCACCCTTGATATACTTTACGTACAGGTAGTGTACGTACTTGACGAAGCGAGGTAGTTTCATGTACGACACCATTCTCGCTGCACCGAGGTCGTTCCTCTCTCCAGTCCGGAAGTGTGCCATGAATGTATCACCACCATCGCTCATGAGAAGTTGGGAGGCCAACTGTAAAGCCTCGTACGGCGATGGGGGCTCGACATCAAACACCTCGTGACCTTCCGCAGCAAGCGCTTTTGCTGTTTGGTCTAGGGCTCGTGCACACGCTGGCGACGGATCTACAACGCGGTCGGTACGCATGATGCCTATGCGCAGCTTCGTCTTTTCTCTGTACTCTGTCTCCACGTCCTCCCTCCACTCCAGCGGATGAACACTGTAGTCGTATGTCCAGGGCTTCATCTGGATGAAACTACGTGTAAAGTAGGTCAAGTCATTTAGCGTCCTAGCCATTGGGCTGAAGACGCTGGGTATACCTTCTTGGCCTGCCATACTCGTGCTCACGCCTACCTTTGGCCAACGTCCCGTCGAGCACCGAATAGAGTAGCATCCGGAGAAGTGTGCGGGTGCGCGAACTGAGCCCGCGACATCTGAGCCGACACCAATGCGACTGCCACCAAATGCCAAGAGTGCCGACTCTCCACCGGTCGAGCCACCTGGAGAGTATTGATCATTGTGTGGGTTCTTGCATTGGCCCCAGACATCGTTTGTGGACTCGAAAGAGAGGAGGGTTGTAGGCAGATTGGTCTTGACAAATGGCACAGCGCCAGCATCTTTCAAAATCTTCACCAGGACACCATCCTCGGCTAGTGGATTGCCGACATATTTTGAATAGCCAACAGAAGCGTCAAAGCCCTTGACGTGTATAGAGTCCTTCAATGACACCGGAATACCAGCGAGCGGACCCTTCAGATTGATCTCCTTGTCTGCCCATTCCTCTGCTTCTGGGAATAGTATCTCGGTCACGCAATTTGTCTTCTCCTGTGCTTTTAGGGCAACTTTTCCGTATGCGCGTAGAATATCGACGGGACTGGTGATTTGCTTGTGCACCTCCTGGACGAGCTCTTGGATGGGCCTGCCGAGGATGGACCGTTCCTGGGCTGATAAAGGGGACAGGTATGGCGCGGGAAGGGTCGCAATCTTGGACGCTCGTTCCGACTGCTTTCGTTTACTGGACCAGGGTTAGCTCGTGTCATGTCAGAGTTGGGTGAGATTCATGAAGCTTGGTTCAACCTACCAGTCGGCCTTGTGTTGTCTATATTCCAGCAGACCCATGATGTTCACGATTATGCAGATCAAAATCGAATGTTTGGGAATGGGAATCAGCAGTCGAACTCAGTCACAACCATTGGGCAGTGACCTGACACATGTATTATTTAAAATGCCGCGAGTATGCGAGCACACTGTCGTTATCTGGGAGCTGTCTCGGCTGTACTTGCCGTATCCGAACCAACCCGCGGTCGAGAGCGGGGAGCTCCCTCTCATCCATCAGCATGCTCATGTCAAGCACGCCCTGCCGCAAACAAAGACATGTTCAGCTTCTGCATCTCACACCAGCATGTGCGGTCAAACTCTGGGCATGTGCCGGCTTGGCTGTTCACGCTTTCTTGTCCTGTCGCTAACACACATGCGCTGCTTTACCGTAGGTAGGAGCATTGACTACTGCATCGCACATCCGATGACGACAACAACGACGCCTCACTTTGCACATGGCAGCGCATCGAGCCTCTTGAATTGTAGGCTGTTAGTCGATTGACCAGTGCATGCAAAGGTGGTCCGACTCCGCAGGCAAGCATAACCTCATACCAGCCAACCGTCCTCTCATCTGAATACGCGCTTCTTCAGCAACGCCATCACCAAAGCACAGAACCATCCTCTTTCGGCAATGTTTCATCTGTTCGCACATCTGATTGAGCCTCAACATTTCCCGTGCATAGCTCCCGCGCGCGAGGCTGGTCGGGAGGTCGATGTGGGACCGCGGAAGCAGAGCGACAGCCGCAACAACACCTCCCAGCCAGTCGATCTGGACATCAAACCATAGCTCTAGATCCTCCAGGTACCTCTCCAAACCTCCGTACCTGAATGGCTTCCCCAGATTTGACGTTCGCACTTGTCATGCTGTAGCCGCCGACGCGCATCAGTGCGCGCCGCTCGGACATTTTCTGGCAATGGCGCTCCTCGCTTCTCATTGGTACCTCCAGCGACTACTCAAGATACCATGAAACCACTGTGGTCCAGACAGGCGATGGACAAGAATAGCATCGAGTTTCGCTATTCCGTTTTCGAAGACTTGTTGAGGTAGTAGTCAACATCTGAGATGTATAAGATGAGCTGGATGACAGCGATGCAATAGTCATCAAACACATCACAAGCAACTCAACACACCTCACTTCCCTTTTCTCTTTTTTTTCCATCTCTCTTTATTTCCTTGTTTCCTATCTGGGTCTCATCTATTCTTCTTCCGTTTCCTACTACAATTACCAGAATAACTACACCTCTGCTGTGCAGATCGCCATCTATTCCTTCCTGCACAAAACAACTTCGTCAGTTCAGTCCGACATCCCATCGCTAGCCACCCTTCTTCGACCATCAACAACCCAGAACGCCAGCCAAAATGCCTGTCCCAAGCTACAATGCTATGCCTCTCTCCAACATGTTTGTCGTGGTCCGCGGTCTCCAGGCTATCTGCATGATTATTGTTATCGGCATCTGTTCCAACTTTGTGCAGATGATCGTCACGACTGGTGTTGAGCCACCCAAGGAGTTCGTCGGCACGCTCAGCGTCGTAAGTTCAATAAAACATAGCAACCGAATGATTCTAACAGTCCCTAGACATGCATTGCAGCCCTTTACATCATAGTCAGCATCGGCTACTATTGGTCGCAAGCCAACCTCGGCCTTCTCGTCATGACCGGTGTCGACTCCCTGCTGCTTATTGCCTTCATCGTCTGTGCGGTTACCCTTGGAAAGCCCATGTCCTTCCTCAACTGCTACGTCATTGGCAAGTCGTCTGCGGAAATCGATGCACAGTACGCCAGCGCCTTTGTCACTGCTACCGTTGAGAACCTCAACAAGTCCGTCTCCAGCTTGGGCCACTGGGCTGGCGTCACTCGCGGCAACTGCTTCCAGGCCAAGACCGTCTGGGGCATGGCTATCGCACTCTGGTAAGTTACCTGTTACCATTCATATATGTCAGCAGTTACTAACATGGCACAGCATCCTCTTCACTGTTTCTTGCGCCCTTTTGCCTACCCTATGGTACAAGAATAACATGAAGAAGCCTGCCAAGACCGTCGAGGAAGCCTAAGTGCAACAAACTCGGAGTCCGCTATATAGAGCGAACACGAAGAATCGGCAAAAAAAAAGAATGGCCTGTCAATAGCGACCCTTGCCAGCTTTCCGCCCCTACATATTTCCTTGTCTACTAAAACCACAAAACCTGTATGCATTGCGATGGAGTTTGGCGTTTTCTTCCTGTCATCAGTCTACTTTTCTTCAGACATTGAATGTCTCTAATCCTAATGGATATTTCTGGGGCTAGGTACCCGCATAAAGCAATTTACTTGAATCTTGTTAGCTATGTGCTATGCCTACGTCAAGACTACCTTCCAATCTTCCTTTAGAATTTCCTGCCTCAATCAAGCCCACCCATTAAATCGGTTTTTTGTTATCAATCAACCGTCACGTAATAGCTTTTTCCATCTGTTCGGGTTACACACAGTTGGTTATACCCATCTCAAGCCATATCCGCACACATGCCTCTTTAGAGATGGTCTTGATATAATCGCGAACAGGCCATGACAAGTCACATCTCCACCTACCATACTCATCTATCTTTGTGTTCACAGCATTACGACTTTTTTTTTACATATAGAGCTTCTTGGAGTCATGTTGATAAACAGCAGTCATGACAGTGGGTGATGGGCTAGGAGACAAGTGAGTAAATACGGAAATTAGTATGTTTGAGGGGTGATTTTTAGGGGGAAAAAAGTACAAATAAGATGTAGAAGCAGAGAGAGCACGAGAAGTGAGGAGAGTTTAGTGCTAGGGAAGTGCCAGCAATGGATCAATACGAGCAAGGTGTAGATATGTAGTACAATGCAGCCTCTCTGCCGTATCAGCTGGTGGTCCTTAAGACCAGGGGCAACTTACTAGTTCTGCTTGACAACATCGTGCCTCGCGGATCTGTTGTCTGGCACCGGAGCCAGACTTTTATGATTCTATGGCCTTTTCTTCCCTGAAATCACCTTGTAATCCCCAACAAGAGTCTTGTATCTACCACTGTCCTCTCCCACGACCGCGATCACGCCAGTCATCTCCACCCCCGCGCCCCCGTCCTCCTCCTCCTCCCCTACCAAAACCGAGCTCTCGTTCTCGCTCTGGCGGCGCCTCGCCTCTTCTCCATTCGCCTGAAGGGACGCCTCCACTGCTCAGTCTCCGATCGTCGAATCTTCCACCACCACCACCTCTTCCACCCCTTCCATAGCCACCATAGTCTCCTCGTCCACCGAATCCATTCTCACGTCCTCGGCCTCCATACGATCCAGGAGGCGGCCCTCTACCAGGTCCGGATAGCGGCGGAGGCGCAGCTGGCACGCTGCCATCAGGTAGCGGTGGGAGTATTGCACATGCAATGTAGTCCCCGACAAGAAATTTGACATCTGCAAGCGTCTTGTCTGGATCGCCGTCGAGCTGCCTAAGCGCCTCTGCTACAGTCGCAGCATCTGCGACATCCACATCCATATCCATGTCATCGTCCGCTGATCGTGCGCCTACAATGACTGAGCCTATGTCTCGCGATATGAAGCGTCCGGGAGCACCAGGTCGATTGGAGCCCTGTATGTCAGGGTAGACGAGTCGGAATGCGATGCGCGACCCGGTGTAGGGCTGTGGTAACAGAGTTGGCACTGCGCTGAAGAGCAGCTTGCACAGCTCGCGCAGACTACAACTCTGCCATGTGTAGATTTGAACATTGGTAGGAAGGCGGGGCAGGGTAGGGTCAAATTCGTCTAATCTGCAAGCTTGTTAGCATGCGACGACAGGAGATATGTGGGAATGTGCACACCTGTGAAATGCGCCTTGTTTGAAGAAAAGGCGCAAGAGAAATGGCGTCGTCGTTTGCCGGTCAACCTTCTCCAAGGCTGAAGCTGCCATGTTGTTGGATGGTGTATATCACAAACTATTCACATAAAAGCACCCTGTAACTGGAAACCTAATGCTTGATGATATCTGGAGTGACGTCAGGTGTACATTGCTGAGAAGTTGGCTAGGTGAGGGTGCGCAAGTGAGTGAAGGTACGCGACGCGGACAGCTTACGCTAGCGTCATGCGGAAATAGAACTACGCTGCTTGGAATCATCAACTCACAATTTACCCTCATCCCGTGGCAACAAACAAGGCTTCATTCGGACTCGGAAAGAAGTATCGCAGCCATGGATTTCGCAAAGCTCATGTCAGCGCACATCAAGAAGGGCAAAGAGACAGCAGCGCCCCCAGAATCACAAGACAAGAAGTATCTCAAGCGCAGCGAAATCGAAGCGCAACGGCAAGCCGCCTACGTGGCCGAACAAGAAGCCGCAGAGAAAGCGCGAAAGGAGCGGCTGGAGAAGAAACGCAAGGCTGAGGAAGATGAGGCAGAAAGGGAAGCGGAGCGACGCGAGAAGCGCATGCGCATGGCCGAGGAGTCAAGACGAATAAGAGAAGAGGAGGAGGAAGCAGAAGAGAGGCGGCGGAGGAAGCGCTTGGGTCTGCCTGACTTGCCGCCCAAGAAGAAAGACGGGGACGAGGAAGGAACGCCCATACCCGAAGACGAAGATATCCAAGACGAGGAGCTAGTCGTAAAGCTGAGAGCCCTCCATGAACCAGCACGACTATTCGGCGAGACACACAAACAACGTCTAAAGCGATACAAGAAGCGCGTTGGCGCAGACAATCTAGCAGCCATCATGACAGACGGACCAATACCGACGACGCTTCAACTGGTTCCGGAGAAGGACATGAAGGTCAAACTTGGTGTACCAAAGGACAAGGAAGACCGCAAATTTCTCTTCAGACAGCTGGCCAGCTATTTCACAATGGTGCTCAAGGAGTGGGACGTCACCCTTGCGCGCCGAGACCAGGAAGTCAAAGAGTCGTACCAAGGCAAGCAAGCCTATGCCGCCATGGTGCAAGCACGCGAAAACATGCGCCCACTGTTCAAGAAGCTGGAAAAGTCTGATCTCCCGGACAGCATCATCGAACCTGTTGTAGAGATTGTACATGCTGCACAGGAGCGAAGATATGTCGATGCGAATGACGGCTACCTACGTCTTAGTATTGGCAAGGCTGCGTGGCCGATTGGTGTCACCATGGTGGGTATCCACGAGAGAAGTGCGCGAGAGAAGCTGCACGAGAGTGATAAGAACGCGGCGCACATCATGAGCGATGAGATGACACGGAAATACTTGCAGAGTATCAAGAGATGTTTGAGTTTTGCACAGACGAGATGGCCGCCTACGGATCAGTTACAGCTCATGGGTTAAGTAGTTTTGCAGGCACCTAGGTGCTCCTAAATGTGTAAATGTACAGGTGAGATGGCATCATTCCAAGTCCAGTACATGTTTTTCCGATTCACTCCGGTCCTATTTGGGCGTCGGAATGGTAATCAGCGATGGATGACGCGACTTACGGTCTCAAGGTAGAAATTGCTCCTTCCTCATCGCGTGTGCACGTGCGGGGCAAACAACAGAGCCTGCCGTCGTCCAATCGCCGCTCATCTCCGCCCCAACCCCAACCCACCCGTTTCATCCGTTGCGCCAAAACAATATCTACTGTAGCTGCACTTACGCACTTACCTCATCAAGTTGTTACGTAAAGCCTTGTTGGCACCATGCACGAGATTGTAACTCTACAGTTTGGCAAGCAGAGCAACTATCTTGGAACTCACTTCTGGAACACTCAGGCAAGTGGGAAATCTCGGCGAATTACTCAACACCTAATTTTACGGGCACTTTTTCAATTTGCGCATATTGCAATATATTTCGGCTGCTCACAGAGACTTGAAATGAAATTGAGAGAAGTCTCCTCTCCTGATTTCCACCTTCTCCATATATCTTTTACTTGCCACTAAACACCACTTCAATATCATTGATACCCAAAACTTGACTTTGCACTTTCTAATTTCTGTAGGAATCCTACTTCACATACCCGCCTGAAACCGAGTCCCCTGTCAACCATGACATACTTTTCAGGCCAGGAGTTGCCCCAGATGGATCCGACACTTTCACTCCAAGGACCCTCATTTACGATCTCAAAGGTGCTTTTGGTAGCATGAGGAAGATCAATGCATTGTATGAAGCCGAAGATGATAGAAGCATACTAGACCAAACTGGTGTTTGGCCTTCCAAGCCCATCGTCCAGCGCGCAGCCGAGACTATTCCACAGTCTGCCTACCAGGAGCACCTTGACGCCGGCATTGAACCTCCACCACTCAGCACATCGTCTGTTCGCTACTGGTCTGATTACAGTCGTGTCTACTATCACCCCAAGTCGATTGTTCAGTTGTCCGAATTTGATGTCAACGATAAACTCATGCCTTTCGAAAGCTGGGACGTGGGCATGGAACTCTTTGAGAAGCTTGAAAGAGAGGTCGACCTAGTCGACAGGGATCTGCGACCTTTTGTCGAAGAGTGTGATGGTATTCAAGGCCTTCAAATCTTCACAGGTGTTGACGATGCTTGGGGAGGCTGGGCGTCAGGATGGATCGAGAGACTGAGAGACGAGTATGGCAAAATGAGCATCTGGACTTGGGGCTTGGGTGATCAAGGTGCAAACACAACTACTCCTCGGGTACTTTGTTCCACACTGGACAGGTTAAAGGGATAAATGCTGATCTGATGCAGGAGAGACGATTACAACAAATTGCAAACTCGGCACGATCACTGCAAATACTAGGCGAACAGTCATCAGTCTATGTACCGATGTCGAACAGTCCAGCTAAACTACCAAAGTATCTTTCCTTGGACGCGACTTCGCTATGGCATGTCGCTGCTTTGCAGGTTGTGGGTCTGGAGAGTATGACCATGTCTTCTCGCTTGAGATCGACGTTAGGCGGGCGTGGTACACTCCAAGATCTAGAGAACACCATCAACAGTACCGGAAAACGACGTATAGCGAAATTCGGGACGAACATAGCGGACCCCGATGTCTTGTCAGACAAAGCTTTTAATGAAGCCAGGAACGCAGAAAAAGTTGGATCGACTATATCAAGACAGACTGGTGAGGGAAACCAGGAGTTGGCTAACTTCGACATTGACGTTTTCACTCGCGATTACAGGAGCGCTCGTGGAAAAGGGAAGAAAGAGCACATTTTCGGAAGAGCCGAGGCTACTCGAGGAGAATGGTCGGTATCTGAAGCCTGCGAACGTGACCCTCATGACAGATTTTACAGTGGGCCAGCAGTGCAAAGGTACGTCATCATGAACTTATTTATGCAACCTCTCTCTTGCTCACAACAGCCTTGCGACAAGGGATGTTATACTAATAAATGTGCTAATTTTTTAAGATTTGCTACCCCATTGCTGTTCCCGCTTCTCGACAGCTTCCCGAAGTCGATATTCGACGTAGGAACCGGCAATGCTACAAAGCTCGCTGTCCACACTGGCCTCACCACAAGCACTGCTGTCGCCGAGCAAATACGAGCAGTAGAGCAGCTCGTCAAGCGACTGGTGGGGATTGAAGAAAGAGAGGCGCTCTGCAACGGATTACAAGTACTTGCAGAAGAGTATGATGAAGGTTGGGACAGCGGTACGGACAGCGATGACGACGAGTAATTAAAGCGCGCCTGTGAACTCGTGGTTCGTTCCTTTGGCCTGCCCATCTTTGTTGAAGACACCAACATTTATTGCTGAATTAAATGAATACTGCATGATCAACCAGTCATCTACGCTTCATTTACGAGACGGTAATACGAGTATGACGGGAAGGGTACACCAAGTGTCCGTTTTCAATGCTGACCGACACCGCTTGTACTAGTATGCACGAGTTGACGCTAAAATGGAGGGTGCATTAATACGAAGAAATCAATAATGCGTTCGGCCCTAAGGAGCACAGGTCCCACGGAAGTCTCAGTTGATGTCACAACTTCAAGGTCGAACTACCTGATGGTATTGCAGCTGTCCAGATGCCTAGTATCCTATTGACCTTCAGAGGGAAGCATTTGTCGCTAAATACTTCAACGATAGTATTGTTGGTTGCCATGGGATAAAGCATAGGCCGAGGTTACGCGAAGACGCGTGTAGTCGTGAGACCGATTACGAGCTAGGACGAGATCAACAAGCCTACTCCTGCGCAAGCGCACGGGGAACTGTGGAGCTGCACTCTTCGGATAAACGGCCGCTCATGCAAGCGCAGCGCAGCGCAGCGCAAGCCAAAAGCCACGCCGCAAGGGAGTCCTGTATTCGTCCTGTGATAATTTTTATTTTTGTCACAACTACACCTGAGTGGATTCATGGGCCAACACTTGTCAGTAGCTTGGCCCAACTCACCATCAGCTCCAGTGGATCAGCAACTGGAGCGGCATCTATGTCTGCTGCAGGTACGGTCCTCCGATTCTAGCTCGCACCGGATCAGGTCTCCACAGCAAATTTCAATATAGTAAAAGACTGTAAGATCCGGGAAGGCGGTAGACCAGGCGACGCGCAGAAAAACACCGAATGCTGCAGCGGGGTGATAGGCACAACCATTTGGTTGATGAGAGGGTTGCTGGAACACTACTGGCCTCTAATCGGCTCGTCCACGATGATGTCCGAAAAAAAAAGACGAAAGATTTGGAAACATGATGGCCTTCCGGTAACCATTCCTGCAAGCGATCGCATTATGTACTTACACCTGGCCGGCTCGAACATCATCCAACGCAGTAGGATGACCTCAACGCCATGCCGTCAGTGGTGGACCGCCCGCTCGCCCGCCCAAATGGTGACGCACCCAAGACACGTGGACTTCTAGCTACCCTTGCACTCGAGCCAGACAGTCAGCTTCTATTGTAGTGACAACGCAGGAATCCGGAGGTTCGAATATCCCAGAATTGGGTTCCTGCAGAAAAGCCCAAGCACCGTGGTGGGCATCAACTGCGTAGCTCCAGCGTACCGGCAAGACAAGCTTGATTGCTGAGGTGATGCCAATAACAAGCTTTCAGGTCCCCACTTCATCTGCAACGGTTGCACGCGAGTGGCCATCATCGGTGCGCGGGTTGTGGAAGCGCATCGGCTATGACATCGTGTCATCGTACCAATTCGCGCAGGGCACGTTCGCCGCTCAGATAATCGGTCAGACTTGCTGATAGGGCCATGCTGCTGGAGAAGAGCATACACGAACTGATACGAATGCACAATCTGTGGAATACGTTTTTGGCATACGCGATAGCCCGCATCAGCATCATTCAGTACAATGACTGAGACGCAGCCACAGATACAGATACCAAACTCTGGTAACAGCGCAGCTGCATACATGGTGCAGGACGTAGTCTTCTTCTGAAAGTTAACTGTACAGCTCATCCCGGTCAGCCCTAAGTAATCCGTCAGCATCCGGCACAGCCAATGGCCCGCTAGTACCCCTGTTTTCGGCTCGTCGCAGGGGTCTCATTGACCAACGACATTCTTAAAATATATTTACTTTTTGGGGGCAAGTCTCGTTTTCTGGAATTACGCCGACTACATTACGAGAATGACCACCAGGTTGAGACTGCCGAACGAATGTCGATCCCGTGATTGTGGAGAAAGTTTTTTGGACCACCATGTAGACCGCGTTGGGTCTTGGTGGCTTCGAGGGGGGTCATCCTGGGCTAGCCAGCCCAGAAGGCTGGCCAAGTGCGGAGTCAGTCAGTTTCCTGAAGGATATATCAGGAACGCCTAAGCCTCTGCTTTTCAGTCGTGCATCCCAACTCAGATCATTTTCGACCTACAACAATAGCAACTCTCTCGTTACGGTTGCATTGTCACCTCCGTCCCGCACGTTCAATCGCTCGATAATCTACAATAGCACCACTTATTACCTCTATTAATATTCAAGATGAAGTACTCCATGGCGACTCTTGCCCTGGTGGGCGCGGTATACGCTGTCCCGTTTGGCGGGTATGGTAGCCAGCCTACAACTGTATGACATCCCTTCAGGCACTTGAATTGATGGTACAATGCTAACTTTTACAGACTGAGACCTACCCTGAGACCACTCCTTGCGAGGAGAGCAGCACTCCCCCTGCTGCTACTTCGACCTACTCTGTTCCCCCGCCGGTCAGCACTCCTTCTCCGGCGACAACTACCGAGGAGATTACGTCGACTGTCGTGGTATCCATCTCCAGCTCGACGCCCGTGGTCCCTCAGGAGTCTACCACCCCCTGCGAGACCGAGTCCACCGCCACTCCCACTGTGCCGGCATCCAGCTCAACTCCGGCCAGCTCTACTCCCGTGTCGTCTGTAGCCAGCTCGACCCCTGTTGTGCCTGGATCGTCAACTAGCTCGACCCCCTCATACCCCACTGAGACGAGCTCTACTCCTTCATACCCGACGGAGTCCAGCTCTACTACTCCCTGTGAGACTGAGTCTACTGCTACTGCCAGCGTGCCGGCCTCTAGCTCAACCCCAGCCAGCTCGACCCCCGTGTCGTCTGTAGCCAGCTCGACCCCTGTTGTGCCTGGATCGTCAACTAGCTCGACCCCCTCATACCCCACTGAGACGAGCTCTACTCCTTCATACCCGACGGAGTCCAGCTCTACTACTCCCTGTGAGACTGAGTCTACTGCCACTGCCAGCGTGCCGGCTTCTAGCTCGACCCCTGTCGTACCTGAGGGGTCAACCAGCTCGACACCCTCATATCCTACACAGGCCAGCTCGACCCCTGTATACCCCACAGAGGCCAGCTCTACCACTCCCTGTGAGACTGAGTCTACTGCCACGGCGACAGTGCCTGCGTCCAGCTCCACTCCCGTTTACCCCACTGAGGCCAGCTCTACCACTCCCTGTGAGACTGAGTCTACTGCCACGGAGACAGTGCCTGCATCCAGCTCTACCCCAGTGCACCCCACTGAGGCCACCTCCACTCCTGTTTACCCCACGGAGGCAACCTCTACTACTCCTTGTGAGACTGAGTCTACCGTTACAGTAACTGTACCTGCGTCCAGCTCTACTCCCGTCTACCCCAATGAGGCAACCTCTACTCCTTGCGAAACCGAGTCCACCACTACAACCATTATCCCCTCGGCTTCCCTGCCTGTTCCCCCCATGGAGACTACAACTACCCCTGTGGTTCCTTACGAGGCTACATCCAC